>PVIR01003992.1:66015-83218 GCA_004026965.1 Petromus typicus | reverse complement strand
AAAGGGGACAATGTTGAGATTGTAACAAAAAAGTAAGGAAACAAATTTTATATATATGGGGGGGTGGTAGGGTGGATGGGGCTATGGGAAAAAAATGAGAATTAAGTTGTGTCTTATACTGGTACAAATCCCCATTATGGAGTGCAATCATGATGTGTATATTTAATGTACCAATAAAGATAATTAAAAAAAAAAAAAAGAGAAATAAATCTTGTTCTATTTAAGCAGGAAATTTAAGACATTTACAAAATTAGTGTTTTTCTTCTTTTATCCAATGTAGTAATTTAGGCAAAAATACATAATCCTGTTCTAATCTTCTGTTGTCAAGAGAAAAAAATCTTGTAAGACAACTGAATTTTTCTATTTTGCTGTATCTTATAAAAAAGAATCTCATAACTACTAGATATCTGTAATTATGATGGATAGACTCACACAATAATTTCTTTCTCAAGTAGTAAAATTCATATTGACTTCTATTTTCTCAAAATAAATGCTTGCAAAGGTTTATTCATACTACTACCTATACTACCTACAGGAGGCAGCAGATCCATGCTGTGGGGGGCCCATTTGGTAGTGTTTTTGGCTTTTTGTTGCTGTTTTTCTTTTTCTTTTTTCTTTCATTCACTTTTCTATTCTCTTGTTGCTGAGCCTGTCCAATTTCAGGTTTTTCTTTTCTCTTAACTCTTAACTTCTTAACTCTTCTCTTAACTTTTCTTTTCTTAACTTCGCTTTTAGTTTTACAAGAGAGGGAAAATAGTTTCCTGTTATCCTGTTGCTGCTAGCTACCCTTGTTCTTTTGTTCTTCACCCTCTCTTGTCCTCTGGTCAGTATCAGTGTCCATAAGTTAATGCTTTTCAGTCTTCCTTATTCTCTCTTTCTTCTGTACTATTTATTATAGGAGGGTGAATAGTTAGTAGTGGTTCTGCTGTTATTAGTCTGTTCTGTTTTGGATCTGCTGCCTCCTGTAGATAGTGCAGGCAGCTGTATGCAGATTGGAGTTGACTGGTTACAGTGGGACAGCTGTTGTCCCCTATATAGATCCTGGCTATAATGCTTGAGCTGAGTTTAATGGATTCCCCATAGGCTGAAACTCTGCCAGAGTCCAGGGTCTTGTAGGTGAGACAGATTCTACAAACTCACCAATGGCTGTAGTCAATAAGATTTCTTCATTCTTCAGTGGGTGTTTTTCACCACAGGGGAAACCAGGAAAAATGGGAATAGACAAAGCTGACGCTCAAACACCAGGACTCTAAGCCATTATCAAAAGAGCATCTAGTAAAATGGAAATCAGAAATAATTTCTCAGATACAAACAGAGACAGTCAAAAATGGAAGATATGATTAATAACACTGAAGAAGAGATCAGGAACATGATGGAATTGCAGATTATGAAAGTAATGGAATCTGTTAAATATCTCCAAACAGAATGAGGTGATGAAAAACTCCAGTGAAAGTTTGCAGAATAGGATGAATCAATGTGAAGACTGAATATCAGATCTAGAAGATACAATTGCAGCCAATGAAAAGGAAAGAAATAATTTATGGAAAATAGCAAGGAACCATGAGAAACTGATCCAGGAGCTGCTTTATGATGCAAAAGAGAATAACATAAGACTGATCAGAGTTAGCAAAGTATCAGGAAATAGTGTAAAAGATATATATATATATATATATATATATATATATATATATATATATATAGACTGTTCATATATGCAATGGCACAAAACTTCATAGGTAAAGGAAAAGAATTTGACACACAGATAAGTAAGGCATACAGGATTCCAAGTGTCCACAGTACAAAATGTCTGCACTTAGGCATATAATTATCAAGATTCCAGATATCCAACAGAAGAACACAATATTAAAAGCAGTCAGACAAGGGAAACAAACTACATACAAAGGAAAGCTCATCAGAATCACAGCAGACTTTTCAGTTTTAATGCTCAAGTCAAGGAGATCCTGGAATGAAGTATTTCACACCTTAAATGAAAACAACTTCCAACCAAAATTGATAAATCCTGCAAAACTATCTTTCACAACTGATGGAGAAATGATACTTCCATGACAAAGAATACCTGAAAAACTTCACAAATATAAAACCTGCACTCCAAAAAAAATTCTAAAGAATACCTTAGAAAAAGATGATCAATATCACAATCCTATGAGACCTAACAGAGTGAACTCACTGGGAAAGACAAGAAGCTGAATGGAAATGGGGAAAAGCGAAGAATAAAAGAGCCAAGAATAGGACAATGTCATAACAGGTATAAATCAATCTATGTCAGTCATAATCATGAATGGCTTTACTGAGCCAATTAAAAGACACAGACCGACAGAATGGATTAAGAAGCACGATCCAAAAATATACTGTATACAACCAATACACCTAATTCAGAAAGAAATGCACAGACTGAAAGTAAAAGAATGGAAAACAATCCTTCATGTAACAGGAAACTGCAAAAAAGCAGGAGTGGCTATTTTATTTACAGACAAAGTAGATTTCAAAACAAAACTGATTAAGAGAAACAAAGGACACTACATCCTCATAAGGGAGCAATCCAATGCAATCATAAATATTTGTGCACCAAATTCTAGTGTATGCAACTATATAAAACATATTAATGGACATGGAAAGCCAGATAAGCACTAATACAGTAGTATTAGGAGACATCAATACCTCATAAATTGCCTGGACAAAAAATCAATAGTGAAATACTTGAACTGAACCAAACTTTTGAACAAATGGACCTAACAGATGTCTACAGAGTATTTTACCCCCCAAAAGTCAGAATATATATTCTTCTCAGCTGCTCCTGGATCATTCTGCAAAATAAACCACCATAGTTTATAGAGCATATTTAAATAAATGAAAAGGAATTAAAGTTATCCCCTGTATACAGTCAGACCACAGTGGTTTGAAATTCATAATTAATAGTAAAAGAAATTCCAAGAACCTCACAAACACATGGAAACTGACCACCACTCTCCTGAGTAACCCATGGGTCACAGAAGAAACTAGTTTCTACAATTAAATGAAAATGTCAATAGAACATACAGGAATTTATACAATACAGTGAAAGTGGTCTATTCATAGTCTTGAAGAGGAAAACAGAGTGAGCTCAAGTAAACAACCTAATGTTGAACTTCAAACTACTAGAAAAAGAGAAGCAAGAAAAATCCAAAGCTCACACAAGGAAGGAGATTATAAGAATTAGAGGAGAAATTAATGCAGTGGAAAGTAAGAGAATGATACACACACACACACACACACACACACACACACACACACACACAATGAATCGAAGAGTTGATTTTTTTGAAAGAATAAAATTGACACACCCTTAGCCAACATTATCAAAAAAGGGAGGAAAAGGCTCAAATATATGCAATTAGGGATGAAAAGAAGATCCAGCAGAAATTCAGAGGATAATAAAAACCTACTTTGAGATTCCTAGACATATATGAACTTCCAAAGCTGAACAAAGAAGATATAAAGATGTTAAATACCCAATATATATCGGTGAAATTGAAAATGTAGTAAAAAACCAACCAACAAAGAAAAGTCCTGGTCCTGATGATTTTACTGCTGAATTCTACAAAACTTTCAAAGAAGAGTTAATACCACTACTTCTCAAACTTTTTAATGAAATTGAAAGGGTAGCAGTACTCCAAAATCCATTCCTGGAAGAAACCATTACATTGATTCCAAAAGGAGAGAAAGTTCCTGCCAAAAAAAGGGAACTACAGTCCAATCTCTCTTATGAACATTGATGCAAAAATCCTCAATAAGATACTGGCAAATAGAATACAGACAATCATCCAGAAGATATACACCATGACCAAGTTAGATTCATCCCACAGATGCAAGGCTGGTTCAACACATGTAAATCAATAAATGTAACACACTATATTAACAGATTCAAGGACAAAAACCATATAAATGGTCATCTCAACAGATGCAGGAAAAAGCATTTGATAAAATCCAACATCCAATCATGATCAAAACCCTACAGAAAATTGGAGTAGATGGTCTTTATCTCAACCTGATAAAAGTTATTTATGAGAAACTAACATCCAGTATCATACTAAATGGTCAAACACTGAAACTTTTCATGCTAAAGACAAGGATGTCCACTGTCACCACTCCTGTCATAACAGGTATAAATCAATCCATATCAGTCATAATCATGAATGGCTTTAACAGGTATAAATGTTACCACCTGTCATCACAGGTATAAATCAATCCATATCAATCATTAATGACATTAATACCTGTTATGACAGGTTAGGGTTCAATATAGTACTGGACCCTTAGTCACAAAAATTGGGGGGAGGAGGGGCCGGGATTTAGCTCAATGGTTCCACGCTTGTCTTGCAAGCGCAAGGACCCGGGTTTGATTCCCGGTAACCACATACCTATACTGGGTGTGGAGACTTACGCCCAGCAGCAGCCAATACCACATACCACAGTGCTGGGCATGGTGGCTCACACCTGTAATCCCAGCACTCGGGAGGCAGAGGCAGGAGGATTGCTGTGATGTGAGTTTGAGGCTGAGCTCAGGGCCAGCCTGAACCACAAAGTGAGACCCTGTCTCAAAAAAAAAAAAAAAAAAAATTGGAGGGAGGGGTAGAGTAGGTAGGACTATGGGAAAAAATGAGAATTAAGTTGTGTCTTATACTGGTACAAATTCCCATTGTGGAGTGCAATCATCATGTGTATATATAATGTACCAATAAAGATTTCAATAAAAAAAATTAGACAAGAGAAAGAAAGATAGGTAGGAAGAAGTTAAACTGTCATTTGCTAATGACAATACTCTATACAGAAGATCCTAAAAACTCATCCAAAAGACTGCTAGACTTAGATGCCAGATTTAGTAGAGTAGCTAAGTACAAAACCAACACTCAAAAATCAATAGCCTTTGCATCCACAAACAACAGACTCACTGAAAGAGAAATCAGGGAATCAATTCCTTTCATAATAGCATCCCCCAAAATGAAATATCTCTTAATCAATCTAACAAGGGAGGTGAATGACCCCTGAAACTACAGCATTCTGAAAAGTAAGATTGAAGAGGGTATCAGAAAATAGGAACACATCCCTTGTTCTAGATAGGAAGAACCAATGACCATACTGCCAAAACTACTGTATAGATTCAGTGCAATCCTGAAAGAAATCCCAAAATTATATTTCACAGAGCTAGAGGAAATAATCCAAAAATTCATCTGGAACCACATCTAGAATAGAAAAGCAGTCCTAGGCAACAAGGTCATGGCAGGGAGTATAACAATACCCAACTTGAAACTATACTACAAAGCCACTGTGATAAAACAAACAAACAAATATGGTACTGGCAAAGAAACAGACCTGAGGGCCGGGGAATTAGCTGAGTGGTTCCGGCGCCTGTCTTGCAAGTGCAAGGGCCCAGGTTCGATTCCCTAGTAACCACATACAATACTGGGCATGGAGACTCATGCCCAGCAGCAATCAGTATCACAAACCACAGTGCCGGGGGTGGTGGCTCACACCTGTAATCCCAGCAACTTGGTAGACAGAGGCAGGAAGATTGCTGTGATGTGAGTTTGAGGCTGAGCTCAGGGCCAGCCTGAACCACAAAGCGAGACCCTGTCTCAAAAAAAAAAAAAAAAAAGAAACAGACCTGAGGATCAGTGGAATGGACTAGAAGATCCAGATATACTGAGATATCCTAGATATACTAAGCCAACCTATCTTTGACAAAGAAGCCAAATATCCTCAATAGTGGAAAGATGGTCTCTTTAACAAATGGTGCTGGAAAACTGGGTTTCACTTCACCTAAGGTTAATGCTATATATATATATATATATATATATATCTTTTTCCATGGACTAAATGAAAATCACAGTGAATTAGAGGCCTAAATATTAAAACAGAAACATCAAACCTGCTGGAAAAGAGGTTAGGTAGAACTCTTGGAGACATACAGGTAAAGACTTTATGAACAAAACCTCAGCAGTCTGAGAACTGGCAGAAGGAATCAACAACTAGGATCTCATTAAGCTTCTGCATAGCAAGAGAAACCACCAACAGAGTGAAAAGACAACTTACAATATGGGAAAAAAATGTTACCAGCTGTCTCTCAGACAAAGAGTACTAATATCTCAAATATATAAAGAGCTTAAAAGAATCAGCCCTCCTCCCCCCAATTTAAATACCTAATTCAAAATAGGAATCTGAAATGAACAGACATTTGTTGAATACAGAAGAAAGTTTCTTAGCTAAGAAACATGCAGAAATGTTCAGTATTGCTGGTCATCTATGAGATGCAGATGAAAACAACACTTAAATTTCATCTCAATTCACAAAGAATGGCTGCTATCACAAAATCAACCAACAACAAATGCTGGTGGGTCTGTGGGGAGAAAGAAACCCTTGTCCCCTGTTAGTGGGAATGCAGATTGGTTCAGCCACTATGGATATCAGTGTGGAGATTCCTTAAAAAACTAGGATTAGATGTCCCATTTGACCTTGCTGCTCCTCTGCTAGGTATATATATGAAAGAATTAAAAGAATCATACTACCCATGTTTATAGCAGCTATTTGTGATAGCTAAATCTTGGAAACAGCCTAAATGCCCATCAATAGAAGAATGGATAAGGAAAATGTGGGGGATATTTATATAAATATATAAATTTATATATATATAAATCTATATTATACATATTGATATAAAAACATAAATTTACACATAAATCTATATTATATATGACATATTTATATTATATAAATTATGTATATAATATATAAATTATATATAATATAAATTATATGTATAATATATAATACATATACCCCATTATATAATATATAAAAATTATATATTATGGAATATAAATATATAAATTATATAATATAACTAAAACTATAATTAAATTATTTTAATTTATAATATTTAATATAATTTATATTTAATTTATAACTGTATTTATATCATATAATTTATATATTATATATTATATATTATATAATTTACATATATTATATATATATTGAAAAACAGTATTACTGTGCCATAAGAATGATACGAGTCATTTGTACTCAAGTGTATGTACCTTGAGGACATATTCTTAAGTAAAATAAATAGGACAGGCGGGGCATTTAGCTCAGTGGTTCCTGGCTTTTCTTGCAAGCTCAAGGGCCCGGGTTCCCCCGGAAACCACATGCAATACTGGGCGTGGAGACTCACCCCAGCAGCAATCAATACCACATACTACAGTGCCGGGCGTGGTGGCTCACGCCTGTAATCCCAGCCCTTGGGAGGCAGAGGCAGGAGGATTGCTGTGATGTGATTTTGAGGCTGAGCTCAGGGCCAGCCTGAACCACAAAGCAACACTCTGTCTCAAAAATAAATAAATAGGCCGGGCGTGGTGGCTCACGCCTGTAATCCCAGCACTCGGGAGGCAGAGGCAGGAGGATTATGATGTGAGTTTGAGGTTGAGCTCAGGGCCAGCCTGAACCACAAAGCGAGACCCTGTCTCAAAAAACCTAAAAAAAAAATAAATAAATAAATAAAATAAAATAAAATAAAATAAATAAATAGGACACAAATATCTAAATACTGTATTTTTTCTCTAGAATGAAAAACTGAAGGTGTAAATGAATACCAAAATGTATGATGGGTAATACGAAATAGGAAGAAAATGTGCAAAAGGAAAAAACAAAAGGGCAGTAGGGGAAAGTAAATAAGTGAAAGAAAAAATTTGATAGTAAAAAAATAAAACAAAACTTTTGTATATAGCAGTTGGGGGTTGTAGGGAGGGAAGAAGAAAGGGGAAAAATGAGAACCAAGATGAGCCATGTATAGGTACAAATTCTCAGTGTTGAATATGATCGTAATGTATGTATAAAATATACCAAAGAAAACAAAGCTCAGTTCTCTGCAAATAGAGAATTAAAAATTGTATTGGATACACCTCTCTGTTACTAAGAGAGGATGTAGTATGTCTGACTGAAATTTATACATATCAACACTGTATACATACGCAATGTTTCAGAGATGAAAGACTGGGAAATGACTTAGATGACCCCTGGAAGTTTTTTATAGTTCCATTGTGTGTGATTGAAACATAGGATCATAACTATGATCTACTTTAAAGTGAGTCACCAGTGATAATAATCTCACATTCATCTCCTCTCCTTTCAACTGAGACTCTAAAGTGCTCATCTTGGAATGCCCATCTTCCTGCACCATTCCTGCTAGAATGTCTCTTCCAACTTTGCTCATGTCCCAGAATATATCTGTGTGAAAAATGTAACCACTTTCTTCATGCTAAATGAGTTTTGCCTTTACTGAGACTTGAAAGTTTCACATTCACAGATGCTTCCATCACTCCTTCATTTATTCATTCTCATCCTCTCATCCTCTGGATCATTTCTCTTTATTCCTAATTTTATTATTTTTCTTTGCCTTTTGTTTCACTCATTTTATGGTACTTATTTTGGGTGATGTTTTTCATAAAGGATGCATTATGACAATAAATGACAAAATAACCCCTGGATGGGTTAGATAATTGAGATAAAAGGTGATAATTTTACAGCTGGTAAAAGGTGCTCAGCCAAGCAATAAAGCTTAGCATTAAGGTATTATATATTCATATTAAATTTAGAAAAATTATGATCATCAAATATGCATCTCCAGTTAACCATATTATATCATTTTCTGTGAGCTGAATTTTAATATACCTCTGGGGAAGCTCTATTCTTTGAGTAGTTGGTAACCAGAGCCAGTTTTTACCAGAGCCAGTGACCTCTGTAGTATTTTCATTTTTTTTTTATAAATTTCAAATCATCAATAAAAGTTAACATCAGTTTACAAAAGAAAGGAGAGAAATGGAAAATGTGAATTTCTATTTCATCTAAAAAATTATATCCTCTGTAAAGGTAAAACTAAACTTTGCATTTTGAATATGCATTATTAAGATAAAATATTTGGTCCTAGAATTTGAGAGGGCATGTCACCAAATGATTACTTTCATGCCTAAAGATTTTTCTTCGTATTATCTTTTTTTTAATACTGAGAACTGAACCGAAGCCATCACACTGAGCTACATCATCAATCCTTCTTTTTTCTTAATTTTTTATTTTGAAACAGTCTTGCAGTGTCTCTTAGTTGCTCAGTCTGGGCTCAACCTTGTGATCCTCATACCTCAGCCTCCCAGAGCACTGAGATTGCAGGTGTCCACCTCATCCAGCTTCAAGGAGGCCTTGAAATGGAAATGTATAATTAGGTGTCTTTTTAATTTGAATCTTAGCTGAATGGATTTTACTTGGTTTAATTTATGCAAACATTCACTAGCTTACTAAAAAGCCATACAACTTTTTTATGAGGCAGATATACTATGTTAGGTATAGGAGACAGATAAGTGAAGATCCCATCTCCTGCGAAGTTAATGGTCTATAGGAGAAGGAATAGACACACCAATCACAAATTTACTCACTTATTTGTTTGACTTATGTTTGACTGAAGTCCTATAATGTGTCAGGCATTGTTCTAGGCACTGACGACACAGTAATTTCATAAACTGATAAAAATCTCTGCTTTCAAGGAGTTTAACTTCTAATTCTGTGAAGTACTACAGAGGAAAATGCAGGCTGCTATGGGAACCCACTCAACAGCTTGGTGTATGTGCTTATGGAAATGCCTTAGAGACAGGGTTGGGAAACCGATTCTTGTTTTTTTCCCCTTCAGAGAAAGTTCAGGCAGTGTTAAACTGGAAGACATGAGATGGATGGCACAGGTATTTATTTAGGAGAACACTAGCATAAAAAGCTTTATATTAATGAGATATTTGGTGAACACTGTTCAAAGTCCTTTACATATCTTAGAACAGGTGTAGGGCATTTATACTGAGAAAACCCAAGCTTGGAGGTAATGTGGTCTGTCTTTGGTGTGAGCCCCTCTGGCAAGAGGATGTCTGCTGAACTGACTTGATCTAGAAGACTTACAGAGAATACCCATCTGCTTGCTGCCTTCAGTCTTGTGAGAGATGCTCAATTTCACAAATGCTGGCTCATCCCACCTGTCCTAAAAAGAAGCCAGAGGAGAAAACGTTCTCTTATCACACTTTACATGAGAGCTCTCAGCTTGTTAATCTCCTGTCAGAGAGAAAAATGTTCTTACATGATTTTTCACTGACATCTGAATGTCTTCTATTCAAGAAGACATTATAATTTGAAAAAAGGCTCTCAACTAAACAGCTAAGTTATGTAACTCATAGAAATAGAAGAAACAGAAGAGCAATTTAAAAGTCAAAGAACTGTCAGGTATTAATACAAAACAATTCCTAAAACTTCAAATATGATTTCAAAGTTCAAAATTCAGTAGAAAACCTGAAACAAAACTATAGGAAGAAAATTATTTGGAAGATCAATGAGAGAAATATCTTAAACATAGTCAAGATACAAATAAAAATAATGAATGAAGAAATAATAAAAATAAAGGTTAGAGTTTGTGTGTGGAATTTCATAAGAAAAGAAAGAGACAGAGATCTTTGATTAGAAAGTAATCAAATAAAACTTTCCTGAATTTAAGAAAGACTTGAATAAGAAATTCAAGAAATAAGAAATTTTTGATTAAACATGTATTCTGTGAACCAGAAAGCTTTCACCTACAAGATATCTGAATTTCAAAGTATTTTTTTTTAACCTTTTCAATAGAAAGAATCAATTACTATTCTATAGTCTGGTTTCCAAGTCCCTGTGAATGGACAGTGTCCTCTGTTGGATTTTTTTAAAAATTTAAATCTTTATTGGTACATTATGAATACACATCATCATTGCATTCAGCATTGAGAGTTTGTACCAGAATATGACATGACTTGATTCTCATTTTTTTTCCCTTTCCCCCCACCCTGCCCCTCCCTACCCCTTATACACATAATCTTTGTTTCCTTTTTTCTTTATTACTGTCACATTCTTTTTCCCCTTATTTACATCCTACAACCTCTTTCCTTTTAATTGGCTTTTTTTTTTTTTAGGTTTTTTAAGACAGGGTATCGCTTCTGTGGTTCAGGCTGGCCCTGAGCTCAGCCTCAAACTCACATCACAGCAATCCTCCTGCCTCTGCCTCCCAAGTGCTGGGATTACAGGCGTGAGCCACCACGCCCAGCACTGTGGTATGTGGTACTGGTTGCTGCTGGGCGTGAGTCTCCACACCCAGTATGGTATGTGGTTGCCAGGGATAGAACCCAGGTCCTTGCGCTTGCAAGACAGGTGCCGGAACCACCGAGCAACTCCCTGGCCCCTTTAATTGGCTTTTTAAAACCAATAACTCTGCATAGTAACTGTTAACAATATAAGAAATATTATCAGAAAGTGTCCAGAACATAAGAAGAAACTTCTTCTTATATTTGTACAGAGAATATATGAAAGGAAGCCCACAGACAACTAATTATTAGCATTAGTAGGAAATTTGTGGCCACATTTTTTTTTTTTTTGAGACAGGGTCTCACTTTGTAGTTTAAGCTGGCCCTGAGCTCAGCCTCAAACTCACATCATAGCAATCCTCCTGCCTCTGCCTCCCGAGTTGCTGGGATTACAGGTGTGAGCCATCATGACCAGCACTGTGTTATGTGGTGCTGATTGCTGCTGGGTGCAAGCACGCCCAGTACTGTTGTATGTGGTTACCAGGGATTGAACCCAGGCCCTTGTGCTTGCAAGACAGGAACCGGAACCACTGAGCTAAATCCCCGGCCCTGTAGCCACATTTTTTTAAAGAGGCAAAAAAGTCACATTAACGTAAGACTTCTGATGTGCAGCATTAGAAGCTACATGACAGTGCAATAATGCTTACTGACATTTGAGAGAAAAGCGCCATGATCCAAGAATCCAAAGTGAAACTCAGAATATCATTTTTATACAAGAGCACAAGAAAAGTTTCCAGTGTTCAGATATTTATAAATATATCCTCCTTGAGCCCTGCTATAGAAAACTAATGTCAGGAGAACACAGAACTAGAACTTACATATTAAAATAGAAAAAGATGACTTGGCTGGGTGTTGATGGCTCACACCTGTAATCTCAGCACTCAGGAGGCAGAGGCAGAAGGATTTCTATGAGTCTGAGGCTAGACTGGGCTAAATAGTGAGTTCAGGACCAGCCTGAACTACACAGTCAGATCCTGTGGGTTGTTTTGTTTTTTTTTTTTTTTAATTTTTTTATCTTTTTAGGAAAGAAAAAAGATGATTTGAAAATAAGAGTCAAGATGAACTGTATAAAAACTGAAACTACCTAAAGCCTTACAGCTTGACTTTACCATTCCAATAAATTCTTCCCTAACAAGGTAAAACTGAAAATAACAAGAATCATTTTTTGTTTTAGGAACTTTCTGAAAATCTTTTTATGAATAGAAAGTAGTCATGTAGCCTCATCAGAATAAAAAACCCTCTTTTCAGAATAATTCATCCCTTGATTAGGTTTTTCAAGTGGCTATCCTTCAGAGCTGTTTTGCTAGGCCCATCAGTCTTAAACTTTACCCAGTTATCGTTTCTTCAGTCTCAAACAAGCCCCCATACTACATATTGAACAAGCCACCTAAAAACTATAGACTCCTCAAACTTTACAAATAATCCCCCCTTCACTCCCTATTGGAGGCATTCTTAAGGTCCTATAAACACAGAAATCTCTATTACTGCAACAAACAGTAAAACTTGGTTTAGTTTAACTAGTAGAATATTTTGTTAGCCTTTTAGAAGAGTTGGCAGTTCATAAAGCTTACTAATATAAATCCAAAGCAATTAAAAGACTGTGAATCTAAAAAAATAAGAAAATTGCACAGAACAGCATAAATAAAGTCAGTAGACAATTGACAAGCTGGTAGAAAACAGTTTCAACATATGTCACAGTAAGAGGGCTATTACAAACTACATGCAAATAATCCTTAAAAATTAAGAGATATCAGGGAATAGTGAGACGCATCAATAGTTCCACACATACTAGGGAGGTTGAGGCAGAAGAATGATGAGTTTGAAGCCAGTCTAGGCAATTTAAGTAGACCTCATTTGGGGGTAGGAGGGTAGAACAAAATACTCAATAGAAAAATGAGAAGTCAAAAAATTCATACACACACACACACACACACACACACACACACACACACTCTCACACACGATTTTAACAAATCCATGATGATAGAAAGTAATTATTGGGGGGCTAGGGATTTAGGTTGGTGGTTCCAGCACCTGCCTTGCAAGCACAAGGGCCCTGGTTCAATCCGGGGTAACCACATACACAATGCCTGGCATGGTGACTCACGTCCATCAGCAATCAGCATCACATTCCACAGTGCCAGGAGTGGTGGCTCACACCTGTAATCCCAGCACTCAGGAGGCAGAAGCACAAGGATTGCAATGAGTTTGAGGCTCACCTGGGCTACATAGTGAGCTCAGGGTCAGTCTAAACTACAAAGTGAGACCCTGTCTCCAAAAAAAAAAAGGAAAGAAAGTAATTATTGAGTAACTGAGGCTAGAAGAGGAAAATTGGCACAAAGATCTTTTTTATGGTGTTAGAAAAGTTTTTAAATTGTAGTGTACTAATAGTTACAAATTGTGTGAAGATACTGAAAATCATTGAATTTTTCACATATGTGAGAATGAAATGGGTGGTAGTAATTACAGGGAAGAGACACACTTGGAATATTTCTTAAGTGCATTAACTGTTAACCTGTGGTAATTTCTTTTTTTCAGAGGGTCTTGCTTTATAGTTCAGGCTGGCCCTGAACTCAGTATGTAGCCTAGACTAGCCTCGAACTCAGCAATCCTCCTGCCTCTGCCTCTCTGATGCTGGGAGTATAGGCGTGCGCTACCATGCCAGGTATTAGCCTGTGGTAATTTTTCACCTCCAAAAATTTTAATTTTATGTTATGTAAAAGACTATTTCTTAGTAAGGCTGTTTAAAAGTTGAGTCAAGGGGGCTGGGGATTTAGCTCAGTGGTTCCGGCGCCTGTCTTGCAAGCGCAAGGACCTGGGTTCGATCCCCGGTAACCACATACCTATACTGGGTGTGGAGACTCACGCCCAGCAGCAACCAGTACCATATACCACAATGCCAGGCGTGGTGGCTCACGCCTGTAATCCCAGCACTCGGGAGGCAGAGGCAGGAGGATTGCTGTGATGAGTTTGAGGCTGAGCTCAGGGCCAGCCTGAACTCCAAAGTGAGACCCTGTCTCAAAAAACCTAAAAAAAAAAAAAAAAAAAAAAAAAAGTTGAGTCAAATATATACCTATAGAGTTAAGCTTAAGATCATAATGTTAAGTGAAATATGGCAGACACACAAGATTAAATATTAGATATTAAATATTAGATGAGAAATCCAAAATATAAAGACACAGTAAAGTAAAGGGGAGATAACAAGAAAAGGGGAAGCATACTTTTTAGATATGGGAAGGAGATAAGGGGAAGGAGGAAATAAAAGGAAGAACAAAAAATATATATATAAATATAAATATATATAAATATATTTATATATATTTAAATAGTTTAAATATATATAAATATATATGTATTTCCCAAAATGATTGTAACTATTATATATCATAAACATACTGATAAAAAATAATAGTCAAAAAGCTAACCAATAAAAATAAGTAAATAAAAATAAATAAAAAATAAAATTACAAAATATTTTAAAGCACATAGAGGTGCTCTTTCTCACATATCATATTGGTGAGAGTTAAAATTAAACTTTAATTGCCAAGACCTTGGGAAAACTTCCACTGAGAATGCAAACTGGTACAATACTTTTGGAGGAAAGTTGGCAATATTCAATAAAGAACTGCATTTCTACTTACCTTTTACCTAAGGCATTCTGCTCCTGCAATCTATCATTAAGGTATATAATACAACAATATGAAAGCATATATGTGTAAGTTTCTGTATTCAAAAATTGCTTATAAATCCAAAGTATCATACACAATCTAAATGCCCAAATAGATGAGTGATTTTAATAATGTCCACATATAAAAAAATGGCTTCTAATAAATGGTGGCAATCCAAACAACAAAGTACTATACAGCTGTAAGAGAAATGAAGATCCCTATGAACTTGGTGTGATGTATAGGGTACATTTTTGCATAAAAAACCAAGTATAGAAGATTATCTAAATTATGCTATGTTCCTATGAGAAGGAATGATAAAAGGAAAATACAAATAGATACACAGATACAAGACAAACATTCTGGGAATGTAAAGCAGAGTGTTATAGTTTTCAGAGTAGATGTCTTTCACCTCCTTTGGTAGATTGATTCTTAGGTATTTCATTAATTTTGGATGCTATTGTGAAAGGACTTCCCAACTTCTCTCTCAGTGAGTCCATAATTTGTATATAAAAAGGCTATTGATTTTTCAGTGTCGACCTTGTATCCAGCTACGCTACTGAAGTGTGCATACATTTTTGCTGGAAAGTAAAATGTCTTCATTTAACAAGTGAATGAAGAAGGTGCCACCTGAGCTGCAAGTTTTTAGAGGTGGAGAGACAGGATGCACAGACTACTGGAAGGTAAGAAGCTAGTGATGTTTAAGTCTAGAAGCAGAAGTTTGGATCAGGGACATCCTAGCCACTCACTTTTTTATATCCATACTTTGAAATGATTTGCAACCTATAATTTGCCCACTTTAGACTTCTTAAAGGCCAGCTGGGCTTGAACGTGTGATCCTTCTGCCTTAACCTCCCAGAGTACTGGAATCACATCCAGCTTGTCTTTCATATTTCACTGGCTAGAACTGAAGCTCTTTCCTAAGGCAAAATAGGTAAGAAAAATAGAATTATCCAGACTGGTTTAAATTAATCAATGTTTTTTTCTCAGGAGATGATAAAATGACCTTCATAAGTGGTAAATAATAGCACACTGATTTAAAAAATAAACAGCAGAGAATAACTGTTGGTGGTTTTCCAATAGTAAGTGCAAATTTACCATTCTGGCCCCATCTACAAGTGACATCTTCAGAAATCACTGTTCACTTGTCAGCATTATGTTAGGTATGAGGAAAAGACACAGGGATGGCTGGGTTTGCACTGATCACCTTCTGAACTGGTATTACTAAATACTTGTTCTATGACTTTAGGTGAGGCATCTAAACACTGTCTCTATTTCCACATCCGCACCATAATATAAACATTATTCAGAAACATCATGAGCTCTCTGGGACTAGAAATGAGATAATGATACTCCACCCATGAAAACATTATTTCCATATTTTTGCTTCCTACACTGACAGTTTCTTTTGATTTGTTTGTAATATACTCATTCAACAAGTAACTCACACAGGCCTTCAGCAAACAATTGCTGACAGTATACTCAGCGGTAGTGGATATTTTCGCCATGACCCCACATCTTAAGTATTAACCCCTGAGCCAGGAATGTAGCTCAGTGGTGCTGTGTGCCTGCCTGGAAAGTGCAAAGTCCTGAGTTCGATCTCTGGCAAGGGGAAAAAAAAAAAAGTATTAACCCTTGAATTATGTAGTAGCAGCACCTTCTTTATCTCTTGGAATATAGAATCAGACAAGGAATAGAGGAAGTAAAACAGGAAAGCTGAGTACCAGAAGATGACCAATACTCCAACTCCAGAAAGGGGACCGTGAGGACTACAGAAAAAGAAAACACAATAGAGATATGTGTAACTTCAAAGTATATGGGAGGTCGAGAAGTCAGTGCCTCATGGTGTGCAAAGACCCAGACTCTCCAGTGAGCCACTATTTATTGGGTATACACAATAACTAGAGGCAGCATCAGGTGACTTAGGGGATGGCAGTTAAAGTACATAAGGAGATGATGCAGTCAAAAGGTTCTTCTGCTAAGGACTGGACAGATAGCATTTTAACAAGAGTGAGTGGGATGACTTAAGTTTAACAAGGAATCAGTCCATGTGACTGGAGGCAACATGGAGTAATGTTTCTTTGTGCCACAGCTGACTTAGGGGCAAAAAACACTGAGCCTCAGGCCGAGGAGTTAGCTCAGTGGTTCCGGCGCCTCTCTTGCAGGCGCAAGGGCCTGGGTTCGATTCCCCGGTAACCACATAACAATACTGGGTGTGCCCAGCAGCAACCAGTACCACATACCACAGTGCCGGGCGTGGTGGCTCACGCCTGTAATCCCAGCACTCGGGAGGCAGAGGCAGGAGGATTGTGATGTGAGTTTGAGGCTGAGCTCAGGGCCAGCCTGAACCAC
>PVIR01003992.1:20204-65915 GCA_004026965.1 Petromus typicus | reverse complement strand
GGCCCAAAGCATGTGAGACCACAGGGTCCTATACTGGTTTTTAGCTTAGGCATTGTTTTGGTTTTAATACTTATATATAATATAAAGAAACTCAAAACAAAAATATATGTTTATGTTACAACCAAACTGAATAAAAACTGAAAGAGGATTGGTTTATACAAGGACCAATAAGAAAACAGAAAGTGACATTAATGGACTAAGTAAAAAACCACCTTCCTGCTATACGTTCTCTATTGTTTGGAAAGATACAATGGCATTGATGGTTATAAGTAAGCTGACCAAACCAGATGGGGTGGGACACATCTGTCATCCAGGCACTTGGGAGGCTGAGGCAGTTGGACCAGTGGGAGCTTGAGGCTGGCTTGGGCTATATGTCAACACCCTCTCTCCCAAAGCATAAGTAAACAAATAAATAAATTGTCCTAATGATCTAATAGCTTGAAGAAAATTTCCAATTTTTAAAAATTAACATTTCTGACAAAAAAGATGCTGAAAAAATTGCGGTCAACTGTGCTTGCTCGTAAATATAAAAGGGATTTTTTTAAAACAGGATTTGGAAACTCATTATCTTTGTGATGAGATAACATGCTATGGGTTAAAGGGACTTCAGGGGGAAATTGTGTTGCTAGACAATAATGCCAATCTGTGCAGGGAAAATCACTTTAGAATAGAACTAGAACATGTACAGCTGTTAAACAGAGTAGCAAAGCTGATAAAGAATACCAGTAACCAAAACTTCTACCCTTACAATTGATTTCTTTGGATGATTCAGAACAATTTTTGGTGGAAAAGAAAAATTACCAGCATCAGTGTAAGATGTGTCAGGACACAGAAGAGCTCTGTCAATGTATGATACCTAGTTTGGTTAGGTATTATCACCAGATAGGGTCCAAAGAGGTCCAAACCAGAGATGGGAGACTGACTCACTTCAACCAAGGAGCAGATTAAAGGTTTGCTGACTTTCAACACAGAACAAGAATTTCCAGGATGTATCAGTGAGAGGCACAAAGGGATTTGTTGGGCAGAAATCTAAAAGTACACACTCAGAAAAACAAAGTGCAGACCCCTGATCTGAGTATACTGTGGGGGTTTGAAGGTGTCACCATGGTGAGTTAGTACGTATATTCGAGAATATGTAAAGTTTTTCTGATTTGGTGACTTATGTTAAAATGCAAAGCATTTACTGTGTTTTAAGCTCAGATATGCTGTTTTCTTCATAGTGCATCTATCTTGTCCTGAGGATGGAGGTTGGTAGAGAAGCACAATTTCCAGTGGAAAGGCCCAGGCCCAGGGTCTAGTTTATAAGCATTTTGTCTGTAAGGCCCTTAGGAACTTTTTTCTTGAAAAGGAAAACAAGCCTGAGTATCTCTTATGTCCTAAAGCTGGAGTTTCTCTTAAAAGTACAACTTACTACTACAATTTTCCTTCTTATCAATGCTGATTGTTTTCAGTTCTGCCTAATCTTCAATTTCTTATTTTAAGGGCTGTAGAAGCACCAACATTCCATATTTTTTTTTGACCGTAAGGACACCCAGAAGGATAGCGTTGTTATCAGCAAGCCATTCAATCTGACATCACATTAATTTTTGAACATAGGTCTTGCAATACAGAGGACACATTTGTAGAGCTGTCAGAAATCTCTACACAATATTTAGTTTTAATCATACCATATGTGAGTGTAGGCTTGACTAGAAACTAGATGTTACAAGCATGTTAAACAAGTTGGGACCAAAAGCTAACATTAGAATAACAGTGAGTTATCTTTAATATTAGCTGTCATACCTGACCTGAGTGAAACCTTCATGCCATTCTCAGCAATAGGCTGCCCGTGACAAAGAGAACTGATGACTATAAAGCTGATGTTAGAATGTTTAATGTCATCCAATTTTGGAGGACAGGTTGCTTCATTAATTTTACTTCTTCATTTAGGAGATAGACCAGTCAAGGTATTGTGTGAGGCCTGTCACATATAGTTAGCCAAGGCCCCAATGTGTTGCATGATATCATATAATCCTGAGGAAGGGACAAAAATAGAAGCCAAATGGTCATATCAGTGAAACACTTGTCTAGACCATTCATGTTATAGATGGAATACGTTAGAAGGTTGGTCAATATTTTTGACACTACTGTCCTATAACTATGCAAGTCTCAGTGTCTGTCTACCTATCCATCCAGTGGGTAGTCAGTGCCCCAAATTAGTCCCAAAGAATCAGTAAGTGCCCTTGAGAGTCTCTCTATGTAATTTCAGGGTGATTAAATTACTTGTTCACAGTCACGCTTCTCAGCCTCAATTTCATCCTTCTCTGGTAGGAAGATGGCAGGGTTTAAAGGAGGAACATGCCTTTATTTGAATGGCTGCTCTTTATAGAAGTACAGCCTTGGATTTCAGAATTTGGCTGTCTGATAGCCATAGGCTTCCTTTGGAAGGATGAAGTTCTGCCACACCGTAAGTTGTATATACAGTGAGATTTTTAACTAAAGTTAACTTGGGTGCCTTTGTTAACAGTTATAGCAGCCATGGTTTATGGTACCCAGACCACCCCTTTGCTACAATGTCTAATTCATGACTGAGATGAAAAGGTGCTTGATGCTGTGATTCTATGTAAGTACTCCTAAAGTCATGCCCTGCCTTTCATCAGTACAGACTATAATGGTGTCCTGTCAGTTGGCTCAGTCCTGGGGCGTTTAGAAGTTCTTATTTAAATGTAGTTTGAGAATCAGGTTCCCAGGTTAAAATACGATTATCTGCCTTTTGGGCTTCCTTTATAAACTGATAGACAGGTCATGGGCTTTCACCATATCCTGCTATTCAAAAGCAACAAATGCCTGTAATTCCTAAAATCCCGTTTGTGGCTTCATGGTCTTGAGCTATAGGAAGGAAGGCCTTGGAGTTCCTTTAATTATGATCAGGCCCAATTATTTTATCTCTGCAAAATTGTACCTTCGGACCTTATAACCTCTGTCTGCTAGAAAATTCAGCAGAGGATACTTACTCCCTTGGCTAGAGTTCTTCAAGAGGCAATTCTCCTCAAGTATCAAGTGAGCTATCTGGAGCAAAAGTCATCTTTTGTAGCTTTTTCCTAATTTCTGAGGCTGATTGGGTAAAACAGTTATCTTTAAGAATAATCTGTTTTATTAACAGGTAAGACAGGAACCAAGGATGTATGTTTGTAAATAATATTGTATGTATGTAAATAATGTAATATTGTAATATGTAATATTGTATGTATGTAAATAATCTAAGAAGGTAGAATGGTTCTCATCTTTCTCCTGATGAATAGTTTACAATTTAAAATAATTAAAGGGTTAGTTCTTGTCCTTCATAGACCTTCAAAAACAGGTATCTGAATATGTCTCCTACTCCAATCTCCTGTCTGGTTCGTAGGTGAGTAAGGAATCTTACTGCTTGGGCTACAGTAGGAACTGGGTGTTCCCTTGGATGCTTATCTTCTGTCTGCTGAAATCAACAATTTGATATTCATCTCCAAATGTAATAGCAGCCTATAATGCTCCTCATCTCTCATTAGAAGTCAATGTTAGACTTAAGAGAAGCATTACATCTTTCTAGTCTAGCTCATAAGTCTGAGTAAGTCTTCCAAACACCTCAATGTTCTTATCAATGTCATCTGAAAACTTTCCCAGTTATTTGGTCTGAAGTAATAAAGAAAAGGACATATGGACATTGGTAGTGCCAAATTTTCCATTTATCTCCTGTAACTGCTTTCTAACTCTTTGAAAGAGAGTGAGGGAAGAAAAAAAAATGAAATGGTATATTGGAAGTGGTTGGAGAACTTCCCAGCCTGCAAAAGAGACCACTTCAGAGATAATTAGAGGTAATAGCTTGCAAAAATTTTGCCCGATAAAGAAGTCCTCCAGACATTTGTGCTGTCTACCCAATTATCCAGGCAGTCTTCTTTAGCAACAGTTAGGAAGTTGACAGGTTAAAACCTGTACCCATTGTTCAGCAACCACAACTTACACATTAGTAAAAGTAGTTCCATTTCATATGTACATAAATAATGAGAACCAGACCTATGAGGAGAAAGAGCTAACCAAGAGGTTGAGGATTCTCCTTTAAACTGACTGTTTTGGTCTCTTAAATATTGTGCTTGATTAATAGCTCCTTCTGATTTCATTTAGAAGTTAGTTCTTCCCAATGGGGTATCAGTGACAGTCCTCTACACCCAGGAGACTGTTGTCCAGAACACTTAATCAGGGATTTTCAAGAGTATTCTTGTAAACAGACAAAATTCTAAGTCATCGGACCCAGAAACAAGGTATGTGTTCCTCATCTAGACGCGTCTCTTGTCCTCAGCATTAGCCTCACAAAATGCTCATTTTCTATGAACTCAGTGTTGTTACACAGAAGGGAAAGTTGAGACAGTTTAGGGTTTCCCTCTCTCTAATCCTTAGCAGAAACATGCTTTCAAAAAAGGGAAAGTATAAAGTGATGGTAAAAGATCAGAAATGAGATCAGAAAAAGGAAGTCTTTTCTTCTCATGTTCATGGTGAATTATTGAAACAATCTGCCCATGAGTCATCATCCTCAACCTGGAAAGGAAAGAGCAGGGATCTAAAGACCTAATATTACTTTCTTACCTCCAGAGGATCAGAACTGAAAGGAAACTGAGGCAGGCTCGAATCCCCTTTAGAGTGTAAGAGGGGATCAGGCCAGACTCTCCTAGTGAAAACTGTCCTCCAAGTCAGTAACAGTTGTCAGCCTATTGTTACTAGCAATTGGAGTCCTGTGATTTATTAATATGCACAAATATAAATTAGATTTTATAAAAGGCCCATTTCACAGCATTTCATAAGTTCACATTGTGGTTAGTATCAAAGTCCACTAGGGAACGCTCTAACATTATTTTTCCCTAGCACTGTTGTCTAACAAGTCAAACAGGTCAAGCAAGGAGTACCAGTAAATCAGCAACTAGTAAGTCTAAATGCAACATGTAAAAAACAGGAACACAAGATCTTGCATGCAAAAGTAAAACATCCAGTCAAGGAAACATCTGGTGGTATCTATCCACAAAGGATGGAGTATTATTCTGCTATTATGACTACTTTGATACCTATTTCCCAATTGGCATTTTTACATTGTGTCAGGTGGAGAAGCCAAGATATCGTTCAGATTATGATATTTGGGTCAAAGATTCTGAGCAATAACCTAGAAAAACTTAGCTGACTACCTTGACTAATAACTGCATGGGAGAAGGGTATGGCAGTGGTGCGATGGCAAATAGCTTGCTTGCTTCATGCAGCAGATGAGCTCATCCTTATTAATGGAGTAATAACCTTTTGAGCCATGACTCAATGTGCCCAAAAGGATTGCTGTCTCTACTTTCTAAACCTGCAGGATCAAGACACAAAGAATTTTGGGGGTGCTGTCAGCTTTGTGACCCCAAATCAAAATAATTAATCCAAAGGTTTAGGGCTAATTTTGTAGTAAGCTAAGCCTCTTTCCAAGCTCTCTACTTCATTGTATCTTAGCGACGGGTAAACTTGGGATTCAAGAGGTCCAAACAAGGACCAGTGAGCTGAAGGTAGTTTGGCGAGTATATTCTAAAAAACAGTGGAACAGATTAAGGCTAGTAGACCGGACTCATCTATTAAAAGAGGACCTGTTCTGCAGCTTTGGAAGTTAAACGTTGGTCTGGAATCCATTCTCACCCTCCGAAATCACCCACGCACGCCAGGGAGTCTTTGAAGTCAGTCCCCAGGGCGTTGGCTAAAAGGAAACTCGCCCACGCTCCCAGTGGGAGCGACTCCGCTCCACCTCCGCCACAGGCATCCCAAGATCCTCTGTGTTTTCCGAGTGTGCCAAAGAGCCACACGGCTCCTCAGACCTTTCTTTCGTTGGAATCCGTGTCGCCGGGGCGAAGCACCCCCGGCAGCCTCAACAGGCCTTCTGGGCGTCGCGATCCCGCAGAGGCACACACCGGAAGTGCCGTCGGCCCGCCCCGCCCCCCGGAGCCGGAAGTCGGGATTCCAGGGCGCGCGTCCCCTCGGCGGGCGGCCCCGCGAGCACCATGCTCTGTGGGACCCTAGGCCACCTCAGGGCCTCCGTAGCACCGGCCGCTGCCCTGGCTGCGGCCCTGTTGACCTCCCTTGCGCACTGCTCGCTCTTGGAGCCGAGGGGCACAGTGACCTCGGCGCTCAGTCCCTACTTCGGCACCAAGACTCGCTACGAGGATGTCAACCCTGGGCTGCTGTCGGACCCCGAGACGCCGCGGCGGGACCCGAAGCTGCTGGCGGGGCCCTGCACCCCGGTGCAGCTGGTCGCCCTCATCCGCCACGGCACTCGCTACCCAACGGTCAAGCAGATCGGCAAGCTGAGGCAGCTGCACGGGCTGCTGCAGGCCCGGGGGCCGGCGGAGGGCCTGCCGGGAAGTGCGGGGTCTCGCGGCCCCGGCGCCGCCTTGGCCGACTGGCCGCTGTGGTACGCGGACTGGATGGACGGGCAGTTGGTGGAGAAGGGACAGCAGGACATGCGACAGCTAGCGCTGCGTCTGGCTTCACTCTTCCCGACCCTCTTCACCCGCGAGAACTACGCCCGCCTGAGGCTGGTCACCAGCTCCAAGCACCGCTGCGTGGACAGCAGCGCCGCCTTCCTTCGGGGGCTGTGGCAGCACCACTACCCCGGGCTGTCGCCGCCCGACGTTGCAGGTGATCGCGCCGCCAGGCTGAGTCCCTGTCCGGGCCCATAACCATGTCTGTCTCCTCCAGAACCTGGACTTCTCCAAGCCCAGCCTCTTCTCTCTTTCCTCTGTTCCCAAACCAATATCTCGGGTACAGGGTGTTCGCAGACGTGGCTCTCTTCGTATAGGTGTTCATTTGGTCATACATCAAGTATGAATTTAGCACCTGCTAGGCACCAGGTGCTTGTAGTAGACGCCGGCGATCCCGCAGGAAAGGAGGCAGATGAGATCTCTCCCATTCCAAATTGAATTTCTCCCTCTGAGTTCTTACCCATTCCTCACTCCGTACCTGCCACCTACTTTTACAGTTGAGCATACTGTAAAAATAATTTTGTTTAAAAAAGTTTTAGATTGTACCTGTTTGATATCTGTTGAAGGACAGAACATTATATGTCTTATAAAGATTGCCCCAAGGATATAGCTGTATTCAGAGACGTCAGAATGTCATTGATTTAGTAATGAGGTAGAGCACTCGGGTTTTCTTTGTTGTTTTGTTGTTTGAGGCAGGATCTCTGTGTAGTTTAGGCTGGCTTTGAACCTACCTGTGCCACCATGTTTAGTTTTGGACACATTTTTAAAAATTAAACTCTAATACGTTCTTCCTCAAGTACTGCTTCTTTCCCCCCTTTTATTGAGTTTCTTTGTACACTGTAGGTATACACTGTGATCACTTTGAACACTGAGGATTTGTATTTGTACATGCTGTATCTTGAGTCTCATTTTCTTCCCATTCCCCTGCCTTCCCTACAATCCCCCTCATATACATAAGCCGTGTGTCTGGTTTTTTGTTTTTACCATCAAATCTTTTCTTTCCCCTTCCTATTTCTCTTTTCCCTTTGAAAATTTTCTTCCTGTTTCACCGTACCTGTCATATACTCTGGACCTCATTTACACCTTCAGTTTCTCTAAGTATTGCTTCTGATACTAGTTGTTTTGGTTTTCCTCATCTTCTCTGGATATTGGTTCTAGACTTTAGGAAGCTGCAGTGAAGCTTTTTATGTGCCCTGCTTTTTCCTTTTGTTTTGTTCTTGTATTCACTACAGAATTTCACGGTAGCTGTGGTCTATGGTCACATGTGATGTACCAATTTATTCCACTAACTATACCTTTTCAAGTTTTCGAGTCAGTAGGGTCCCTTTTATTTTATCAGTGAACAAGCCCAGCCCAGTCGATTGCCTCATCGATTGTCCTCTAGTCAGGCTCAGAGTCCAGCTCTGTTTTTCCAGAATGATGCTTATTCCTTTGGAAAATGTTTTAATGGTTACAGATAGTGATAGCAAACACTCAGGTACCTGTTATATGTCTCACATTTAGTTGATGAAAGTCTTGTAACTATCCTTTGAATAGTTATCTATTCTCACAGATGAGGAAGTTGAAATACAAAAATATCAAGTAACTTTCTTTTTTCTTTTTTTTTTTTTTTTCTAGAGTTTTTTGAGACAGGGTCTCGCTTTGTGGTTCAGGCTGGCCCTGAGCTCAGCCTCAAACTCACATCACAGCAATCCTCCTGCCTCTTCCTCCCAAGTACTGGGATTACAGGTGTGATCCACCACGCCCAGCACTGTGGTATGTGGTACTGATTGCTGCAGGGTGTGAGTCTCCACGCCCAGTATTGTTATGTGGTTACTGGGGATCGAACCCGGGTCCTTGGGCTTGCAAGACAGGCGCCAGAACCACTGAGCTATATCCCTGGCCCTCAAGTAACTTTCTAATTTTCATCCAGCTAGCTATGGACATGAGAACATCTATTCAGACCTTATTCTCTTGTCCTGTAACAGATTTCATGAGAATATAGATAAGTAAGAGTGTGCCAAGGAAACACAAGTGTTAACCATTCCAATTCAGTTTCAAGGTTAAGAGAGAGAGGGGAACATTGTTTACTTGTACAATCCCCTGGAAAACAAAGCTTTGAAAGTACTCTGGTTTGTTGCTCCTTGCACGGCATTTAAATCATCTATAAAGGATTTCTCAATTGACCGAGGTATCTTGGTACTGCTTTGTGCATAATTTGCTTGGGTGACTTGTGTTTAATGGCTTGTTGACTTGGGTTTTGTAATTATAAGTAAACTTTCTATTAGTTTGGGGTAAAAATTTCCCAAAAATCTCTTAAGGCCTAACTGAAGGCCTAAAGCAGAACATGTTATAAAAAGGACAACATTTACTATATAGCACATTCAAGGCCTCTTGCAATGAAAGAATTATGGTCCTTAGCCTACATTGTCGTTTGCCCCAAAGTAACGAGAGGGATCACAACAATTTAATATAAAGCCAGGGATCACAAGAGTTCAAAATGAACTCCCCTCCCCCCACACCATTTTCAGTCTCAGAGATTAATCCTTTGCCTAGCCACGTTGTCATCATCTATAGACAATTGTTCTGCCTGTGTGTGGCATCTGGGTTTTTGCAGGAGACTATTGAATTAGATTGCTCGTTTTTTTTTGTTTTTTTTTTTTTAAGAACAGAACAATGCCTTTGTTTATATATAAAGAGCAGCAGTAATAGATAATACCAAGAGTTATCTATCTAGATCCACAAAAATCCTATTTTGAGGGCACAGGAAACAGTGACAAACTTCTCTTTTCCCTTCCTAGTCAAGATATTTTCATAACAACTGTAACTCAATTGATAATTAAAGTGAGTAGAATTATCTGTATCAAGGACATATTTATACATCCATCTATATGTTTGCACACACATCCAAAGCAAAGTGGTGTAACTTTTCATATTTTATGTACATGATACCTAGTCCTTTCGTGATGAACTGTTGGAGAACTGTTGATGGAGATGTTTTGAATATGACTGAAAAAAATTTAAAAGACACTCTAGTAGTTGAAGCATGATTATGAAGGCTTCTTCAATACAGATGTGTATGAGAAATAATACAACTTACTGAATTCTAAGTGAAAGTTATTTGGAAGCTCAGTTGACAGCTAGACCCAATCTGAAGCACCTCACACAGTGAGGCAAGCACTTCGAGACTTGAAACAATGTATTTTGTGTTGTCAGTAGTTTTTGTCCAAAGCAGAATCTTCTGTAAAGTGTCACTGGTTTGGGAAAGTTAGTGGAGAAACAAATACTTTCAGACTCTGGCATAGAGTAGAGAAGCAGATTCCGTCTATTCTGTTCTCTCGTACTTTGTACCTACAAACTTTACTGACTCTTGTTTTGCTTTCTAAAATTTTCTGTGCCTGACAGAAACAGCAGTTATATAACACACTTACACTTTTTATGATTTTCCTAATTATTTTTGTTTACTATACGAAAACATTTATTTCCTTTATCTTTATTTCATTGTCTAGTATTGCTTCAGCACGTTGTATTTTCAATGCTTTCTTTTTTTTGCCTTTTAAAAATGTATCTTTCATGCATTATGATCATTATTAATGTGGGTAGTTTTACCCTTTGTATTTCTGCTCAGTGCATACTGTTTCAGATGTGTTACTTCATAAATTACGAGAGCTCCTTTTTTGTACTTGAAACAGTTTCCAGTAACTTGAAATTGTGTTTTATATCATGATGTACATATATAATTTACATATATAATTCTTTTCAGATATGGAGTGTGGCCCTCCAAGAGTTAATGACAAACTAATGAGGTTCTTTGATCATTGTGAGAAGTTTTTAACTCAAGTGGAAAGGAACGCTACTGCTCTTCACCATGTAGAAGCCTTCAAAACTGGACCAGAAATGCAGGACACTTTAAAAAAAGTGGCAGCTACTTTGGAAGTGCCCATAAATGATTTAAATGCAGGTAATTTGTCTTATCTTTCATTTGAGTTTTAGTTTAAATAATTTTGATCTGTGAAAATGGAAAATTAAAAGAACATGTAGTTATTCCCTTTAAAGATCCACAGTTAATCCCAGAACTCTGGTAAGCTGAGGCAAGAGGATCAGAAGTTTGAGCCCAGCTTGAACATCTTAATGAGACCCTGTCTTAAAATAAAAAACAAAAAAAGAAATAAATAAAAAGATGGAGGTATAGGTCAGTACAAAGGCCTGGACTCAATCCCCAGTACCACAAAAAAGAAAAGCCCACATTTGAATTTAAATTAAATGAATAATATATTTGGGGGGGTGAAAAATTATATACACAAAGCTTGCTATTTTTAAATATATATTCTTTTCTGAGTCTTATGTAAAATAATCTATAAGATTCCTGGTGTATTTTGGAGTATTTGAGGTAGAGGTGTAAAAACTTCAACTCTAAACATTACTTATAAATAAAAATTGTCTTTTCTAAATTATTTCTTCATAAGGCGAAGTAAATAGAAACAGTTCCATCGTCAGATGTGAATGGGTGAGTATTAAGTTTTAGACAGTGGAAAGCAAAGTCTTTTGAGGCTTTTATACATAGCGATGCTGAAAAGATGAGTAGTCATATCCTTTGAAGTTATTGCACAGAGTGGGGTAACCATAATTTATCTAAACAGGTCACTTTTGAAAGTGAAACAGGACTCTATTACAGGGAAAAGTAGAAAGTAGGGCACATAGTCACCCAGAAGTGGGAAATTTAGAAAATGAGATTTTTTTTTCTGTTTTCTTAGAATTTATAATCCAAAGAGCAGATGTCGACACACATTAAAATTATATATGTAATATATATGCATACCCACATATACAGTGATTTTAGATTTTATTATATTCATCAATATCCAAAAGATTGGAAATAAATATTGGTGAAGGGAGTTAATTACATTGTGTCAATTATAGCACCTGGATTTTTAAAAATAAGAAACATTCTTTTATAAATAAAAAAAAAATGGGGCCAAGGATTTGGCCTGGTGGTATTGCACTACCTTGCAAGCACAAGGGCCCAAGTTTGATCCCTGGTACCGTGCACACACACACACAAAATAGCAGTATCATAAAAAGAAGTGTTCTCTGATAAAATGGCTGCTGAACTTGGCCTCATTTTCCGGAGAAATACCAGCTCTTACAGCCGGTAGAAAGAGCCATGGCTTAGAAGCTTTAGGTCTGTCTCTTGGAGGCCTATCAGTCTTTGAACTGCAGCTTCAATAGAGGTAAAAAAAATGAACTTCTGTCCCTCAGTATATCCTTTCAAAATCTGGAAAATATCTTAAGTAATTTGTTAAAAAAGTATAATAATAAAATATGTGAAACATTAAAAAACCATTTAAAAAATGAAGATGACTATGCTAGTACTTGAAATTGAGGGGTTTTTTTTTCCTCTTTTCTAATACTGGCTATATAATAAGGTCACCTGTGGAGCTTCAAAAATTACTTATTTTATTGGAAAATAATATAGTTAAGAATAAAAGCTAACATAATGAACACTCTATAGGCACAACTTAGTTGTATCAAATTTTTTTTTTTTTTTTTTTTTTTGAGACGGTCTCGCTTTGTAGTTCAGGCTGGCACTGAGCTCAGCCTCAAACTCACATCATAGCAATCCTCCTGCCTCTGCCTCCCGAATGCTGGGGTTACAGGCGTGAGCCACCACGCCCGGCACTGTGGTATATGGTACTGGTTGCTGCTGGGCGTGAGTCTCCACACCCAGTATGGTATGTAGTTCCGGGGGAATTGAAGCCGGGTCCTTGCACTTGCAAGACAGGTGCTGGAACCACTGAGCTAAATCCCCGGCCCAGTTGTATCAAATTTAACATTATGCTTCTGATAGTTACTTTGAATAAATTGAGACCTGGAAAAAATTGAGGTCTGTTGGTCCTTTTTCTAGGTCTCAGTCTTTTCCTTTCTTCCCATTGTAATAAATTGAGCATTTAAGCCATTCCCGGCCAGTTCATATGTTTCTGTACATATATGGGATATTCTGTGGGTTTTCAAACTTTTCAGAATAGAGTCAAAATATATATGAGTCTGACATTTGGTTTTGTGTTTTTTATTTCATATTTGTAATTCTAGTCCTATATTTTGTTTATTTATTCATTTTCATGGTTCCAGCAACTAAACCTAGGCTTTGAGCATGCTAGGAAAGAACTCTGTCATTGACTTCTACTTTCAGCCTCGTTTTACATTTTAAACTTACACAGAAAATTTCATTATATATAGCTATTATTCTGTTAGATTACAATTGAACTTTCTTTGAAAAAATACTTTTAGTCTCTGAATAGCCAAGGATTATTTTTGTTTTAATAGTAGAATACAAGAGCAACTTCTTTTTGAGCAAATGTAAATATAGTGGTTGAAATCATAGGTTCTGAAATTTGACTGCCTGTATTTGCATTTTTGACTCTACTTTCAGGAACTACAATTTTGGGTAAATTCTTAATATCCCTATGCCAAAGTTTCCTTCTCTATGAAATGGGTATAGGAATTATACGTGCTTCAGAGCATGATTGCAAAAATGGTATGAGATTAACTTATGTAAAACATTTAGCACACTATTTGGCCCTGTGACTGTTCAGTAAAGATTTGTACTATTTAGACTTTTTTCCTTCTCTTTTTCTTTATACCATCAATTAATTTTTGATCCCCTTTTGGGGGAAGGAAGAAAAGCAGCAAAATTTTTAAAAAATCAAAGTAATGGAGGCAACCCTACAGTTGATATCTTTTCTCTCCCTGGCATTAGATGTCACCTATGTCTTGATTAAAAAACAGTGTTTTTATTAGGTATTGACAAAGCGTACTTTTTATAGCCAACATCCTTCTTTTTTTCTTTCTTCAATATATATATGTATGTAAAGTAATTTAATTTGTGAATTAGAGGAATAAAATTTGTAGATAATTTATTCTGAAATCTACTTTTGAAATTTCTTGAGCAGCTAAGTTTGAAAACTTGATACTGTTACCCATCTTCTGCTCTTCCTTTGTGTGTGAGTTTTTCTTTCTTGTTCTCTGAACTTTTTGTACTTTCTCCTGCTCCTTCACCTACTCCGCTCTTTCTTTCTTCTCTGTCTTACTGATTATAATATGAACTATGATTAGTTTAAAATGTTGTACAATAAATATACTTTAATTTTCAAGTTGGGAACTAAAACCTTTAAACCTTAGCTCTTTTTGTCTAGCCCTCTAAAATTAACAAAATTAGGTTTTGCTTAATACAGTAAGTCCTTGGGTTAACATTTTTGTGGCTTGCCTGGAAAACATATTCTTTTTTTTTTTTTTAAGGTTTTTTGAGATAGGGTCTCGCTTTGTGGTTCAGGCTGGCCCTGAGCTCAGCTTCCAACTCACATCACAGCAATCCTCCTGCCTCTGCCTCCCGAGTGCTGGGATTACAGGCGTGAGCCACCACACCTGGCATTGTTGTATATGTTTACCAGGGGTCAAACTCCGGACCTTGTGCTTGCCAGGCAGTTGCTGAAACCACTGAGCTAAATCCTTAGCCCCAATAAATGTTTAGTTTTAAAAGCTGAAAAGGTAACATTTACAGAAAAGTTTTAGGTTATTTAGTTTATTTATTATTAATTTGTTATTTAGTATTATTATTATTTATTAATTATTTAGTCATGGTTTCTTCCTGATAGTTCTTCTTGATTGTTTGTCTTAATTCTTTGATAGCCAGGAAAAAGGCCAGTCTCTTCCTCAAACTAAACATACTCAGTTTTTCAGTTGTCCTGTAAGTAATAGTCTATAGATACTTAGTTTTTGAAAAATTAAAGAAACTAATAACATAATTTCATACCTTCTTTTTTTTTTTTCCCCAGATTTACTTCAGGTGGCTTTTTTTACCTGTTCATTTGACTTGGCAATTAGAGGTGTTAAATCTCCTTGGTGTGATGTTTTTGACATAGATGATGCAAAGGTACGTATTATTTTGGTAGTTTCTTTCTTTTTTGGGGGGAGTATATTAGAAGAGCTTTTCTGAAAAGAAAACAAACAGTCTTTGTGACTAACACCTAATTTTTCTTTTTTTTCTTTTTCTTTCTTTTTTTTTTTTTTTAGGTTTTTTTTTGAGACAGGGTCTCGCTTTGTGGTTCAGGCTGGCCCTGAGCTCAGCCTCAAACTCACATCACAATCCTCCTGCCTCTGCCTCCCGAGTGCTGGGATTACAGGCGTGAGCCACCATGCCCAGCACTGTGGTATGTGGTACAGGTTGCTGCTAGGTGTGGGTCTCCACACCCAGTATTGTTATGTGGTTACCGGGGGATCGAACCCTGGTCCTTGCGCTTGCAAGACAGGCGCCAGAACCACTGAGCTAACTCCCCGGCCCAACACCTAATTTTTCTTAAATAAATACAGATTAGTGTTCAGATAGGTCCTCACTACGTATAAATAGTTGGGGTTCATAAAGCATCAAATAACATTTTTTAAAAATATGTTAATATCTCAACATTAGTTTTTACTGCTGAAAGGGTTGTGGAATTAGTATAATGCAAATAATTCTTTCTTTGGAAGCCAAAGATCAGGAGAATAAACGATTTTCTAAAGACCTGTGTCTTTTGTACCGATTCTAAGAGAAATTGAATTCTGTGTTCCTATCTGTCTATCTCATTCTCCTTTTTTGCCCTTCTGTTAGTTACTGTTCTTTTGTTGCTGAGACAAAATACCTGACATCCAAAGTTAAAGGGAGAAGGATTTATTTAGTTTCTAGTTCATAGATGTTTTAGTCCGTAATAAGGTGGCGGCAAGGCAGGGTGGCAGAGGGGCAACAGTTCATGGTAGCAGAAAATAGCAAAAACAATAAGAGCTCTTAAGAGCATTTTTCTGCCCCTTTTATTTTATTTAGTCTACTTAGGGCAGGTAGCATTCACATTTATATCCTTAATCCTAGGGCGCTTGGACCTAGAGCCATCATGAATCAATCGCACTCTAGATTCAGCTGCCTTTGAAAAGGCATGAGTCTTTGGAGGATATCTAAGCACAAGACTTTCAGACTATAGAAAGAGATAAGCCTCTGGGAAGCTTAAGGCAAAGTCAGTTCTGGTCAATTCTGGGGTCTTGGAAGCCAGAGATATGGAGAGGAAGGTGTTATTTTCTTAAGCATTTAAGTATGGATCATGCAGGATTATGAACTTATGAAACCTTAGTTATCTCTTACATATAATCATACAGTCTTCAGTATTTCATGTGGAAATCAATTATCTTCAGAATTTAATCTCATATTTTAATCTCATATTTTTAATCTCATATTTTAATCTCATATTTAATCTCATACTCTGGCAGATAGAGCAAGATTTTAAGCTGAAAGTTAAACGAAAACAAGTGATTATTTTGTTACTTAGAGCCTTATGGAGTAGCAACAAATCAGAGGTAATAACAGCATGATTGTTATGCCAGTACAGGGGCAGGATTTAGTAAGTTGGAAAAAGAATGAAAGCTACTCTCCGTGGATGGTTGCTGTAGGAAGCTGAGCTGCAATAGTAGGCAAGTGCACTGTATTTCCCTTCTGTGCTCCTGAGTCACTCTTGATGACTTACTTTTCCTCTGTCCCAAGTACTTGGTAGCTTGCTCATCTTCTCTGATGGTCCAAACCTTATTAATTCAGAAACTTTTTGGCCTACTAACCTTTGACATGCCCAGTACTTTGGATGCCCATGCAGTTTGTCATCTAAACTGGGACACTTTGGTGAAAAGAAATAAGAACTTTGCTGATGTAGGTGTAAATTAAGACTTACAGTCATCATTCATGTGTCAGAATACTCATCTTTTTCCCTGTTCACATTGCTGGGGGGGCATAATTGAAATGATTTTTAATATTTTGAAAATGATAGTTACTGGCAAAAGAGGAATTTACTTTTGATAGAATATTACTGTAGTTGTGGGACTATTTAGGGTGTGATGCATCTGGATGGCAGCCACGTGTCTTTTTAAGGTTCTGGATTCCATGTGGTCCTTCACTTGTAAAGATCGACAACTCCCTGCTTAGGTAAAAGCTGCTTTCCCTGTGGGGAAAGTACATCTCTTTACCACTTTATTTTCTTTATGCTCTAATCAACTACTGTATTTCCCTTCCTTTCCCATGTTTAAACTCTTCCTTTTTGTGCATCTTCTTTTTCTTCTCTAATAGATATTTTGATACCCTGGAAAACCTTGAAGTCAAGATTTGGGTTAAAGTGAAATTTTCTGTACTTTGATTCCACATCTGTTAAATGATGAAACTATTCGGTGACTCAGGAGCACCTCCATAATTCTTAAACTGACTTGTCTTTTCCTTTTTTTAGGATTTTTTTAAAATCTCAGTTTTACTTAAGCACCTTTCCCCCAATTTGTTTTGAAAAATTTTAAGCTGACCAGTTATAAGAATAGTACATTGAATATATTTACCAGATGTCCACCCTTTTTGGACACACTTGCTTTATCACTCTCTATAATATATTCTTATTGCTGCAGCAACAAATAGCACAAACTTAGCAGCTCAACACAGCACAAACGTGTTACTCTGCAGTCCTGGAATTCAAAAGTACAAAATGAGAACTGTAGGGATCATCAAGATGTGGACAGAGCTGTGTTTAGTGAGAGACTCCAGGGTCAGATGTGTATCGTGCCTTTCTTGGATTGTAGGGGCTGCTTATACTTGTGCATGACTCCAGTTTCTGTTTTCATAGTTAAATCTGCAACTCCTACTGTCCTTTCTGGCTATATCTCCAGGGTTCTTGGAATTATGCTAGACTCACTCAGATAGTCCACATAATCTCTCTATCTCAAGTTGCATAAATTAGTCACCTCTGCAAGTGCTGTTATCTTGTAAGCTAACATCTTCATAGGATATTCAAACATGGCATCACATGTGTGTGATATTTATTTCTTGTACCAGGATACTTCACCCTTTAATACTTGGTCCTGAATTTAAACAAGAACATTCTCCTATATAACCATAATACACTGATCTTTGTATAAACAAATATATGTAGTATGTAATTATCAAGTACAGTTTTCAATTTTCTACATGTGTTTTAATATATTCTATCTTTTTTAAACAATTCAGAGTCTAATCAGAGCTAACTCTTGGCATTTGGTTATCAGATCTATTTAGTCTCCTTTAATCTAGAAAAGTGCAACAGCTTTTCTTTTATCTTTTGTACATTGGTATTTCAGAGGAGCCTACACTAGTTTTTGTTTTGCAATATATCTTTGAATATACTGCATTTAAAAAAATCTATTATTAGATTCAGATTAAAAATTTTTTTGGCAATACTTGAGATTCAACCCTGGATTTTCCCATTAAGCTAAATCTGCAATCCTTTTTATTTTGCATTTTAATTTTGTCATAATCTCTGACTAAGTCTCTTTAAGTTGCCGAGGCTGAGCTTGTATTTGGGATCTTCCTGTCTCAGCTTCCCACAACACTGGGATTATAGGCATTTGTTACCATACCAAGTATGTACTACCATACTTGGTTTCAAATTAAACATTTTGACAAAAATTTCGTATGATAAGTCCTCAGTTTATCAGATCAGAAGAAATGATATTACTGGTCACATTGATGATGGTATTTTTTATTTGATGTGTTGCCTGCTAAATTTCTTTATTGTGGGTTTTTCTTTGCTATAAATAAAGGTGTTGTTCAAATGACCATTATTTAAAATTTTAAAATACATGTTTGTTATATTAATTGGATAAAACTTTCTCTATATATGCAAAAGAAATTAGTTAAATTTTTCATCTAAAGACATAAAGTTCTACTTTGATTTAGGTGCTTTCTGTAATTATTTTTTTATTTTTCAGTTTAGGACTTACACTGTACAATAGGTTTACATACTGAAGTATTTACAAATTAGATTAAAATGATCTCTGGTATTTGTGAAAATAATTTGAAGGCAAGAGTAGGAGCACAAGTAAAACTGGATTGATCAAATATTGATTATTGCAGTTGGATAGTGATTACCCATGGGTTCATGAACTGTTCTATGTTTTTGTTTGAAATCCTCCATCAAAATGTTTTAAGAATTAAAAATGATCAGACATTTATGAAATTCTAAGAATTTTAGTGATTTGTCTTAGATTTTGTGAAGTGCTGTACAGTGTGTGCCTTATTTTGTATTTCAAGTGCTGTTCTATGTCAGGTACTTAGTTAGGACAAAAGATACTAATAAGGCAGATCTACAGAGAGGAAAAGACATTTGTCTAAGTCACTGTAACATAATGGGTTATCTGTAAGAGAAGTATATGTACAGTATAATGGTGTCCAGTAGAGGAAATTGGTTAGTAGCAATCAGGCAAAGTTTTACAAAGGAAATGCCACATGAGTGAAGTATTTCCATAGGACATACTGTTTAGTAACTTTATATATAGCTTCTACTCTAAAAATAAGTTTATTTAGATTTTTTGCCTCTTTTGGGATGAGTTTTGGTATGTAATATTTTCCTATAAAAGTTACCCAGGTCAGGCCTGGGTAACTGATTAGCTCAGTGTTGCCAGCATATGCCTTGCAAGCACAAGATCCCAAGTTTGATCCTCAGTACCACATACCACAATACCCGGCATGGTGACTCACACCCTTAATCCCAGCAGTCATTACCACATACCACAGTGCTGGACATGGTTGCTCACACTATAATCCCCGCACGTGGGAGGCAGAGGTAGGAGGATTGCTGTGAAGCTATCCTGTCCTACGTAGTGAGTTCAGGACAGCCTGAACTACAAAGCAAGATCCTATCTCAAAAAAACATTACCTATGTCATCTAGATTTGCAGAGCTTGGCATATTTATCTTTTGTGATTTAAAAACTCATTTTCTTTCTGAATCTTTGATTCTATTGCTTTATTCTGTTGTTTTTATGGTACTGATTGAACACGGGGCATTTGGATTAAAGTACATTCCCAATCTTTTTAAAAATTTTTTCCAGACAGGATCTTGCTTAGTTGCTAGTTTTCCTAAGGTAGGCTCAAACTTGTGATCCTCCTGCCTGACCTTCTGTGAGTGCTAGGCTTAAAAATATATGCCTCCATATCTGCTAATTTCTATAGTTATTTTTGTATACTATATTCAGATTTTTGTGAGTCATTTTGGGTGATATACTTTGCTAGAGAAATCATCTGTTTTATTTAAAGTCTGACACAATGTTTTAATAGCGTATACAAGAGATTTTTTAAAAATTTTTTCAATTACCTCCTTTTTTCATTCATAATACTATATTTTTTAATAGATTTAGCGGATGTTTATGGAATTGCATTTATTTTAAATTCCTTTTTGTATTTATGTTCTCCCTTTTGGCCTGTTCCTTCTCTTTAACTTACTGTGTATTATACTTGGTTTCTCTGGAAGTTTTGTCCTCCTACCTACCAGAGTCTCATTGTTGCCCAGGCTGGTCTGAAACTCCTGATCCTCCTTCCTCATCTTCCTGAGTACTCGGATCATATGGGTATACTCCCACGCCCAGGTTGCTAGAAGTTTTTGTCATTCTAAAAATTCTTGATCCACAGTTAGTGTCTTTCTGTGCTCTAATGAGTGTGTGTGTGTGTGTGTGTGTGTGTGTGTGTGTGTGTGTGTGTGTCTATTGTTGCTGTCATTTTAATAACATTTTAGAAGAGGGAGTGAGCACATGTCCTTGCTCCACTGTCCTAAACGTCAGTGCTGCTGGATGATTGGCTGTGAAGACTGACTAACTTGCTGTAGCCTTCAAACTTTGGCATTTCCCTTGTCCAGATTTGACCTGCAAGAAAAATCACTGTGTCTCTTGGACTTTCAGGGCAACTCTTAAGTGTATTATATGGCAAATACAAACTCTGAATGCTGAGACCCTACTTTATTTTGTACAGAATGATAATTAAACAATGTATCCTTTTCTAAGAGTTATTACTAAATCAGGAAATCACTTACAGTTAGGAAAATTCCTAGAAATGATTTTTGAAACTTTTATTTTTAGGTGTTAGAATATTTAAATGATCTTAAACAATACTGGAAAAGAAGCTATGGCTACACCATTAACAGTAGATCCAGCTGCATCCTATTTCAGGATATCTTTCAGCACTTGGACAAAGCAGTTGAACAGCAACAAAGGTAAAACTTTTTTAAAAAATTTTTAAGTACATTTAGATTTGCTATAAGCTTCTGGAAAATATTTTATATTAAATGTTTTTGAAAAACATGAAGTACTTTAAAAATATTTAATATATAATTGATCCTGTATATGTTGGGCTGCTTGGAAATATCTTTCTTACTGTCTTCTAAGACATGCTTTCTCCCCAGCATTAGGTTTATAATACTCGTTATATTATTGCTTATTGTTGTAATTTCATTACAATATTCAATAATGTGAATATGCTATAATTTATACCATCTCCTTTTTCCAGTGAGTAGTTTCTGTTGTTTTTAGAAATACCATACTCATGAACTCTGTGCATGGTTCCTGGTATGAATGGGAATAATGTTTTTGAGAATTATTCATAAAAAAAGTCTCTTAACATTCATACATTTTACATTTTAAAAAAATAATAATTTTCAGGCCCAGGATTAAGTCAGTGATGCCATGCATGCCTGGCAGGCACTAAGTCCTGATTTCTTTTCCTGGTAGTAGAAAAAAAAAGTCAAAATAGGGGGCCAGAGGTGTAGATCAATGGTTGTGTATGGAAGCCCTGGGTTCAATCACTAGCACCAAAAACAGTTCTTTTTTTTCATGAGATGACATGAACATTTGATAGAACTCCAACCCTCTTTTATCTAACAAATACGTCTGTAGGAACTTATCTATTAACAGTTGGTGATGTAAATCATGCTGTAAAAATAGAGATAGAAAATATTGGAGGATGATGTCTTTCCCTGTTTCCTGTGCTATTTTATTTTACAAACATACTTTGTTTATGGCTAAGTACAGTAAAACACACCTATAATCCCAATCACTTGAAAAATTGAGGTAGGACAATCACAAGTTCAGTGCCAGGCTGGCAATTTAAGAGGACTCTGTCTTAAAATAAAAAGTAAAAATGTCCAGAAGTGTAGCTCATTGCGTAGGTAGAGCAACACTGAGTTCAATCCCTAGTATCACAAAAATGAAAAAAAAAAAAAATACATGTTTTGTGTTTGACAATTGTTTGTAGAATTTCTTGGGCTTGATATAAGAGGCCAGAAAAAGCAGATTATTTAGTTTCTGCTAACAAAAACTTCAGCAGAATTTCCTTGAAAAGAAATAACCTTTTTTGAGATAGAATTTAACTTTTTTCCTACATGAATTTATGAATGGTTTATGACTCAGACTTTACGAGATAATAGATCATTACTATTTGTTCATGTTTTTGTTTGTTCCAGTATTGAATGTGAAATGATAAAATTATGTCAGGAGGCTTTAAAAATCATTTTTGTAAGACTAGATTATGATTCAAATCCAGATTTAAAGCATAATTTAGAAATGTATCACTGGTTTGGCCCGGGATTTAACTCAGTGACAACCATGCCTGCATCACAAGCACAAGGTCCTGGGTTTGATTTCTGATATGGCAAAGAAAAAAAGCATTACTGGTGTTTTAAAATGATAGTATTTCTGGGCACAGAAAACTATAAAATATTAGAGAAAGAAATTTCAGATGACCTCAAAAATCAAAAGATAAACCATTTTTACAGATTAGAATATGATAATATATACATTGCATAGAATTCCTGTCAAAATTCTGATAAATTTGTTTGCAGAAATTGAGATGCTAATTCTAAAACTGATGTAGAAATTTAAAGGATTGGGGCCAGGGAGTTAGCTCAGTGGTTCCGGCGCCTGTGTTGCAAGCGCAAGGACCCGGGTTTGATCCCCGGTGTCCATATACCATACTGGGCATGGAGACTCACGCCCAGTAGCAACCAGTACCACATACCACAGTGCCGGGCATGGTGGCTCACACCTGTAATCCCAGCACTCGGGAGGCAGAGGCAGGAGGATTGCTGTGATGTGAGTTTGAGGCTGAGCTCAGGGCCAGCCTGAACCACAAAGCAAGACCCTATCTAAAAAAAAAAAAACCAAAAAAAAAAAAATTTAAAGGATTTAGAAGAGATAAAACAATTTTGAAAAAAAAAAAAAAACCAAAGGAACTTATATCTGGCTTTAAACCTTAGTGGAAAGCTGTAATCACAGTTAAGTAGACCAAGAGCACAGAATAAAATTATGAAATAAACTCAGATATACAGTTGGGCAGACATATTCATGGGTTCCCTACCCATGGATTCAAGTAACTATAGATCTAAAATTTTTGGAATAAAATTGCATTTGTGCTGAACATGTGTAGACATTGTTTTGGTCATTACTCCCTAAATAATAAAATTAGTAAATATTTACATTGTACTGTGTATAATAAGTAATCTAGAAATACAGTATATGGAATGCTAATGTAGGCTTCATATTCAAATATTATACCATTTTATGTAAAATACTTGATCATCTATGGATTTTTGGTATCTGTGGGGATCCCAGGAACTATTCGCTTATGGACAGGTTGGAAAAAATACATAGATGAATTGACTTCTCACAGAAGGTGCCAAGGCAGTGTAATGGGAAAAGGGTAATCCTTTTAACATGTGATGCTGAAAAAATTGGTATCCATGGATAAATATAGATACCTAAACCCATACTTCATACTGTATACAAAAATCAATCATAGATTTAAATATGAACTTCTGAAAGGAAATATAAATGCAGTGTACTAATTAGAAAAGTTAAAATTATGAAACCCTCAGAAGACCTAGGAAAGGTGGAATTTCTTAGATATAACACCAAAAGCATGATCCTTTAACAAAAATCGATAAAATGGATTTCATCACAATTAAAAACCTTTCACTTTAGAAGACACCATTTGGAAAATGAGAAGACATATCACAGAACTAGAGAAAATGTTTGTAAAACATATATATAAAAGAGTAACATCTTAAATCCAGAGTGTACAGAAAATTATAGGTCACTAATAAGAAAACAACCTAATTTTTTAAGAGTACAGTAGTGCTGTGGGTGTGGCTCAGTGGTGAAGTGCATTCTTAGCAATCAGGAGGCCCTTGATTCACTCCCCAATGTTAGGAAAACAAGGTACAAAAGATGTGGGGATGGCAGACACATGGAAAGAGGCATGCTGTCAATAGGCAGTAAAACCACAAGGAGATGCCACTAATTTGACTAAAATGTGGGATTTTCCTAGCCAGGGATAGTAGCACACACCTGGAATCCCAGCTACTCCAGAAGTTGAGGCAGGAAGATGAGAAGTTTGAGGCCAGTCTGGACAACCTAGCAAGACTCTGTCTAAAATAAAAAGTTAAAAGGTTGGGAATGTTGAAAAGACTTAGTGGTACAGTGCCTTTAGGTCCCCCAGAAACCTTTCCCCTCAAAAAGGACTTCTTTCTAAAGCAGTTTTATGTCCACAGTAAAATTAAGAGGAAAGTATAGTTTCCATATGCCATCTGCCACCATCAACATCAAATAAGCCATATGGTAGGATAATAAGATTTTAATAGAGTATTTTTATCTTTGTGTTTTTCTGATCTGTCAAATCATTAACATTTTTTATATTATTTTAAAAACTGCCCTTGTTTGGACTTAGAGTTTATTAGTAAGAGATAGTATATATGCGTGAGTGGGTTTTGAGTGTATGTATAGCCAACAATCTGTCATCTTGTATGAGAAAATGACTTTCACTTAATTCTGGAGTTACCAAGCTACTTTTTACTTTCTTCACCTTTCCCATGGCTACTTTGGAATGGTATTGTTTATATACATTATCGTTTTATATTTAAATTCAATCAGAGATTCCTTAATGTCACTAAAAATGTTTGCAGCATTATTTTAATAGCAATTTCACTGGACAGAAAAATTGATGATTGCAAATAATATTACTGTGTGCTAATATTCTGATGAAATAAAAGCAAGAGTCTAAATTCAAGATTCTTCATTAAGATCTTTAACATTTATTTTTCTTTTTTCTTTTTTTTGGTTTTTTTGAGACAGGGTCTCACTTTGTAGTTCAGGCTGGCCCTGCGCTCAGCCACAAACTCACATCACAGCAATCCTCCTGCCTCTGCTTCCCGAGTGCTGGGATTACAGGCGTGAGCCACCACGCCCGGCACTGTGATATGTGGTACTGGTTGCTGCTGGGCCTAAGTCTCCACACTCAGTATTGTATGTGGTTACCAGGGATCGAACCCTGGTCCTTGTGCTTGCAAGACAGGTGCCGGAACCACCGAGCTAACTCCCCGGCCCCTATTTTTCTTTTTTAAATCAATAAATCGGCTGCTAAATTTATGGGATTAAATTAAAAACCAGTAAATAAGACATTTAAATAGATTTAATCAGTTATTGTTATATGAGCAGCTATGTTTAGAGAAACAGATTGAATTTATTGAAGAAATGATCTTTGCATTTTCTATTTTTTCTTCTCTCATTCTTGGTTAGTATAATATTTATCTTTTTTTGATTGAGGAAATTGAAATAGTCATTTATTTTCTCAAAGTAAGATTCTTAATGTAAATTATAATTACTTCGTTCCTGAGATCTGTTTTTTCAAAAATATTTCCAGACAGAAAAATTAGTTTTTATAAGTAATAAATGTGTTTCTGACACATCTTTGTTAGTGTTAATCTTTTTTTCTGTCTTTTGATGGACTCAATCTCAACTTTTTTTTTTTTTTTTAGGTTTTTTGACACAGGGTCTCGCTTTTGTGGTTCAGGCTGGCCCTGAGCTCAGCCTCAAACTCACATCACAATCCTCCTGCCTCTGCCTCCCAAGTGCTGGGATTACAGGCGTGAGCCACCACACCCAGCACTGTGGTATGTGGTACTGGTTGCTGCTGGGTGTGGGTCTCCACACCCAGTATTGTTATGTGGTTACCGGGGAATCGAACCCAGGCCCTTGCGCCTGCAAGAGAGGCGCCCGAACCACTGAGCTAACTCCCCGGCCCCCTCAGTCTCAACTTTTTGAGGGCTGGTGATTTAGCTTAGTAATACCATGTTTGCTTTGCAACCACAAAGTTTTGAGTTCAATCCCTAGTACTGCAAACAGACAGGCAAACCAAAACAAGCAAACAAACAACAAAAAAAACCACACACTTGATGATCCTCAACTTTTTGTTTTTTTTCAGATTTTATAGTTGAATAAAGGTATGGTTTTTAAAGGTTGTGTAGTTCTGTATTTTAGCATAAGATGGCAGCATTGCAATGAATGTAGTGGAAATTAATACGTAGTAGAAACTTTGGTAAGGGCTCTGAAAAATGTGTAGCTATTTTGATCCATTGTTAACCCATTGTAATAGGAAGAATTCAGTCTTAAAGGTTTTAGAAATGTATTCATATTGATGGCTTGGCTATATTCTAAATTTAGATTCAAATTAATTTTTGGACAGATACTTTTTCACTGTCACTAGACAATTATAAAACAGTTTGTGAGTTCTGGGACTTAAATTCACTACCCTGCCTTCAGTACCTGCAACAGTATTTGAGGTTTAGTTTGTGCTTCCAATATACAGTGATGATATAGCCTTTTCCTCCATTAGTTCTTATTTTAGTTAGTGCCACTATTATCCCTACCAGACATTCAAGCCACATATCTACACATCATCCTTTTAAAAAATTTTGTATATTAGTATGTGTTTGTAATAAATGAAGTTTACATTCTTCTAAACAAGTAGGTACATATACATAACACATTTCGATTCTTTTTCGTACCTGTTCTGCTCTCCACCTGTCTCTAGATCCCCTTCCCCATTTTCATTACTGTTATTTTTAGTTTTTGTTTCCATTGTGTTTACTTTCTTTTCGGGTTTGGTATTTAATCTTCTTGCACATCATTCTGCACTCCATCTTCCTTGTCTTCTGTATCTACACCTTGCATTTTGTTTTTGTTTTAAACCTTCAGTTTATGTTAGCTTTTACTATTTTTCTCTGTCATCACCACTGCCACCTCAATTTAGGCTAATATCTCCTCTCTTAGATTTTAGCAACTGCCACCCAAGGGCTTCCCTGGTTTCAGTGTTATTTCCATTCTACTTCAGTGCCCTCAGTCTTCTTTCTGAGATGCAGTCCTGATCATATCCAGCTCCTACATAGATCAGTCAGCAGCTTCCCACTGGTTGACAAGAGAAAGAGCTCCCCAAGTATCAAGGACTGCTTAACTTGGTGTTTGTGGATTTTAAACATTTATTATAGCCTGGTGTAGTGGTACATGCTTGTAATCCCAGCATGCAGAGAAGGCAGGAGAATCACTGCAAGTGTGAGGCCACCTGAAGTACATAGTAAGTCCGAGGCCGTCCTGAAGTGCATAATGAGACCCTGTCTCAAAATAACCAAAAATAAGTAAAAATACATAGAGTTGTTTCTGTCATGTAACGGTTATCATGTTTCTCTCACAAAAGGCTACATACAATGTACAGTTTTTTTAAAAATTGATTGTAAATTGAACAGATATGATTACATCGACTGGATAAAGAAATAGAACATTGCTAACACCCTAGTATACCTCCTGTGTCATCTTACTTACGTATTTGTAAGGCATATCTTATAGTTTTGTTTTATTAATGAAGCCTTACTGTATAATATATTTGCTGGCTTGGATTCATGTTATTTGAGATAGCCAAAGCTTGTGTATCTCCTTATTGTATTCACTATTATTTTTTCACAATTGATTATTTTCCTTCATAAGTATTTTACAACTCATTCTAGTTGAATTGTATTCAGTTCTTTTAGAACTACTTTCAAATTGATTGTCATCAGTTCTTTATGTATTAGGAGAATGTTTCTATTTGCATTGTTCTCCAGAGCAGAACTAGCAGAAATATCTTATTCTAGTTATTTTTTAAAGTTCATGGCTTTGATCGTTAGAACAGACTTATGAAGTAGTAAATTCCCTGTCATACAAGTATTCTAGTTGACTCTGAATAAATATGTCAGAAGTAGAGTAGGAATGCTTCTTCCAACTAAGGGGATTGTAAATGATTGCATGATTTTATAATGAAAAGCTGAATTCATTTCAGTTCAGTGAGCACTTTGAGGCAGATAAAATATGCTAGGTATAATATTAGACATTGGGAATAATACACAGATGTGAATAATAAATTATATTTACTTTTTAGCTGCAGTCTAGTGAAATGATATTTTGAAAAGAAATTTAGACAAAAATGTGAATGCTTAAGAAAGAGAATGATGTCAAGGTCAGACTAGTTAGAAAAAACTATTTGGTAGATGTAAGGTGTAAGTTAAGTCTCAAGCATAAGGAATGTAGTTTGATGGAGTTTTCATTGGTTTTAAAATCATGTTAAAATTTAAATCCTTGCTCAGCCTTTTTTTTTAAATTTTAATCTTTATTGGTACATTACATATACACATCATGATTACAATTGCTCAGCCTTTCTATACCAAATTAAGATGCAAGTGATGCTCGTCTTGCAAGATGATGAGAAGTTTGGATGTGATTATGTATTCATATATGTAGGTATATCACACAAATGTATATCAAATATGATACACTTAGTTTTTACCATTATGCTTTGTGAATAAGTGCTTAATAGTTATTTTTAGATGATTACCAATATGATCATAATGATCATGTCAAGGTAGGATTTGGCTAGAAATAAATAATGAAAACACTGTGTCATGGCAAAATAATAGACAAAGGCATATATGAAACTGAAACTGGAGTTTGTATGATGCTAGGTAAATTATTTTGATGGTTTGAATGGGACAGTGTTAAGAAATAAGTCATGCTAAGCTAGGGTGTATTGCTGCCTAGGCCAAAGAAAATCTACTTGATCTGTCTTCTGTATGCTGATTGAAAATTCTTTATTATTATTTCTATTCTAATTATTTGTGCTAATTCTAGGTCCTGTGTATTCTGAGATTAAGATTTAGGAATCTCTCTCCTTAGAATACTGGTGTTACGCTTTGTTTGCAGATGTTCCCACAAAACCTCATGTGCTCCTAGGTGTGGCTTTTTGGAGGTGATTGGACTATTGGAGCGTGATACTTATCAGTGAACTAAACCCTGATGAGTTTATAGCTAAATCTGATCTAGGAGGTGAATCCTGGTTGGAGGATGGAGATCACTGAGGGCATAGCCAAGAAGCATTTCTATTTCTCCAGCTGCTCCTGATCTCTTCTCCCTGTATCCTGTGGTTATGACACAAGCTCTTTCTGCTCTGCCGTGCCACCCTGCCTTAAGGCCAGCTGACTGTGGACTGAAACTTCTACAGATTGTGAGCCAGAATAAAACTTTTTATCTTACAGTTGTGATCATTGAAAATTATGTCTCAGTGACAAAGAAAGTCACTAAGACAACCAGCAAGTAAAATCCACTCTGTTATTACTTTTAAAACTTGAATAGATCTACCAAAATAAGTGTAGAGCATTTTCCATGTTATTTTTCACTACTCTTACATTTAGATTATTTTGTAGGCAATAGAGGTTGTATAAAGATGAATACTTTGTTGTATGAAAATATAAAACAATTTCATAACAGTAAAAGCATAAGAGTCATTATCTTCAAAATAGTTTTGCAGAATACAAAACCTAAACCAAAAAGATTCTTAACAAAAAAGAAACACACGTAATAAAACTTACTTTGTTTTACTGTTGTGGTACCTGGTATCATTTCTTTTATTAGCTTCTTAATCATCATCTGGAAAGAAAACATTCTAGAGTAACATTAAAAACAGGTCTGATAAAGCACGGTCACTACTACTGTTCATAAAGCAGGTACCATATGATGCAGTACTATGCTACATCTATAATACTAGGGAGTACAATTAAAAAAGCATTATGGCCAGGCATGGTGGCTCACTCCAATAATCCCAGCACTCTGAAAGCAGAGGTGGGAGGATTGCTGTGAGTTCAGAGCCAGACTGAATTACAAAGCAAGACCCTGTCTTTAAAAAAAAAAAAAGGCATCATTTCAGATGATTCTACATTTTCAGCAGAGGATTTAAGGGATGACATAACATAGCTCTATAAAGAAATGTACTTTCTTAGACAAGATTTCCTTTCATTAATGGCACAGTTTAATTACTCTCTTCATAAACATAAGCATACAACTTTCTTTTCAGTAAACCACAGTGGAGCATTGGTTCATGAAATTAATTTGTTCTACAATTTTTGAAAAAGATTGCCACATTTGTGTTTGTGTGGAACATGTGGCCATAGTCATGCTTGGCACCCAATGCAGAGTTTACAAACAAAAACAAAATATTACCAAGCATTTCCATTTGTTTGCAAGCAAAAATGACTACAAACTGAGGCTGCACTATATAATAGTAGTATAAATGAAACAAATTAGCATATAGATTGAAATACTTTTGAAACAACAGAATATGTAATATGGGGAAGTATATGAACTTCAGCCTACTTTCTGTTTATCCTCTTCTATTTTACTCTGTCCTCCATATATTTATATCTATATGTCTTTCTGTATATCTCTCTATATAGTGTCTTTCACATAAGAGAAATAATGCAATATTTGAACTTATGTATCTGATTTAATTTACTCAACATTATATTCTCAAGTTGCATCCATTTTCCTACAGATGCCTCACTTATCTTTCTATATGTCAACATAGTGCTCCACTTTGTGTAAATACATTTTCCTTACCATTCATCTGTTTCCTATGTGCTATTTCCAACTAACTATAATAAATTGTGATGCCACCTGCTTTGCTTACCAGAATTGCTCTTGCTATCCTAGGTCTCTTCTGACTGTATATAAATTTTTGGATTGTTTTCTCTATCTCTGTGAGAAATGATATTAGTATTTTGGTTGGGGTTGCATTAAATCTGTGTGTCAGCTTTGGAAGTATAGCTATTTTGGTTATGTAGATTTCACTTATCCAGGAAGAAAAGATATCTTTCCATTTCTTGATGTCCTTGATTCCCTTTTTAAGTCTAACATAATTTTATTGTAGAGGTCTTTCACTTCCTTAGTTAACATATTTAGGTAGTTTTTTATGCTGTTGTGAATAATATTTCAAATAATGGTATTTTGACCATCTTTTTCTATATGCATCCCTTTTATTTATTTATTTATTTTTATACCTGATTACTCTTTACTGATCTTTCAAGGACTGTGTTGAACAGAAGTGGTGGTAAAGGAGATCCTTGTCTTGTTACTAATTTTAGAGGGAGGACTTTCAGTTTTGTTTTTTTTTCTATTTAATATAACATTGACAGGAGGTTAGTTTTAAATGGATTTTATCATGTGGAGATAGAGATCTTCTGCACCTATTCAGGATTTTTATTATGAAGAGGTGTTGAATTTTGTCATATGTTTTTTCTGCATCTGTTGAGGCGAACATATGATTTCTGTTTATTTGATGAATTACATTTATTGGTTTGCATGTGTTGAATCATCTCTGTATCCCTGGCATGAAGCCTACTTTGGCATGGTGTATGATCTTCTTGATCATTTGTTGAATTGTTTTGCATTATCTTGCTAAGGATTTTTGTATCTGTGTTCATTAGAAAAATTGGCCTGTAACTCCCCTTTTTGATTGGATCCTTGTCTGATTTGGAATCAGAATATTTTAGCTTCTAAGGCGAGGTGGTATGGTAGGAGGACATCACAGAGAAGAACAGTTCATGGTGGGCAGAAGGCAGGAAGGCAGCAAAGTAGTGAAGCAGCAAATGACAAGCAGTGTCCTTTCTGTCCCTTATGTTCTATCAAGGTCACCTCCCCCTAGGTCAGGTAGCACTCCTACCCAGGGTAGGCCTTCCCATTACTACACCCATCACTATGCCAAACTAATTTATGGACTAATTTGGTGATCACACACCCTCAGTCCCAGCAACACACAGTTAATCCCTGAATCACACACTCTAGATCCAGCCTGTTCTGTAAAACCCCACCAGTGACTTTATGAGGATTTGGGGAATGTGTAGACACAAACCATAGCACCCAGTCTGGTTTGTTTGTTTGCTTGCAAGTTCTTCTTATCTTCTGTCTTTTTCTTTTCACCCCTCCTTTCATTCTTATATTTTGATGGGTTCATTTTGTCCCACCTTTGACACAGTTTCTTCTAATCTATATAGTGTTCTATGCAATTTGAAATTTTTCTAATTTGGCATTTGGCTTGTTAGAACACAAAGTAGCCTTTGCCTGTGTTAGCTTTCGGACTGTAATCGCATGTTTCTTTCCAACACCTCCACCTCATGTGCACATACCGATCAGCAGTGACTGACACCTTGCAGAGTGCCTGCCGAACTACAACAGAGCATGCTGTGCTATAACTTTCTTCTCAGGGACTCTGTCCTTTAGACTCTAGCCAGTGTGGTCTTCCTAAATTCTCATTCCCACCTCATAGCCGCCTTCTTGTTTGGGCTGCTCCTCTGCACCACAGCCTTAAACTAGTCAGGATGCTGGACAGTTTGGTGGGCTTACCTCATTTATTTTTCTTCTTCCTTCCTGTGACTGTAGTGAAAAGCCTAAAAAGTACTATTTCATATATTTTGTCTGGCATTCTAGTAGTTTAAGGCAAGTGGTAAGCCTGGTCCCTGTTAATCCATGTTGGCTGAAAATGGGAGCTGTTTCTGTATGTTTTTATTTGAGAAAAACCTTTATGTTTAAGTCATGTTAGTTCCAGATTTGTGTTAAGTTGTCAAATCTGTATGTCTCCAAATATGCCACAGCTGATGTTTCAGTCAAATATATTAGACTTGAAATTTTTTTTGGTAATTTTCTTCCTGGAGGATCTAATATCTCTGGCAGTTCATGTTGCTTATTTGTGTACTACGTAAAAGTATGGGTATTATATGAGTTGTGTAAAGCTCTACTTGATATTCCTGGATCATGTTTATAAATACATGTTACATAATATCAGTTTAGCGTGATACATGAATTAAGAGCTTATAAAGATCTAGCCAAGTACATTGGGGGAAAAACACAATTATTAGTTACTCTGCAGGTTGAGATTTTTGAACAACTAAGTATTTGGTGTGGGTGTTTTGCCTGCTTTGACCATACATGTCATCGATTCTCATTTAAATGATATAATTTTAGACTTAAAATTAAATTTTATTTTTAGTTGAAGATTTAATAAAATCTTCTGAGCAGGACATGTAAACAAAAAAAATGGTATAATTTGGAGAACTGCATTCTTCCTAATAAACATTAGCTAATTGAACTGACCACATTGAATGTCTTATTTCTAAAATAACATATGAGTTTACTAAACCCCAGTTCTAAACATTCATTTCCTTCCATAAATTTATACTAATAATTTTCTAGTTTTTTAAAGCCAAAATATTACTTTTAAAGTGATTTGTCATTTGGAAAGTGTGACATCCCATCGTTAATGTATTTATCCTAGAAGAACAGAATTAAGGATTTCTCATTGCATACCTTTTTATTTCTACATTTTTCTGGAAACTTCTGTGAGGAGTAAGAAAGAATAGCTATAGCAATGGAGAGAGCTTGAGAAGTGTGACTAACAGAAGTCTGCATTTCTTGATGGCTCACAATTTAGAAAACATCACCAAAAACAAGGTTAACAAAAAGAGGGAATTTAAAGCTAGTTAAAGAACATCTCTATTAATTTGTTGTTTAGTTAGTAAATTTATTCAAATTTCTTTAGACATTTTAAAAAGAAGATTTGTGAGGATGAAATCAGATCTGAAATGCAGGTGATTTTGGAGATGTAAGCCAATAAGAATTTTAAGTGCAGTGTTCCTCAGAATGTCAGGTTGCAATATACAGTACAGAGATTCTTGGAATGTGGAGAGTCTGAACTCCTAAAACCATATTCAAGTTTTTATTTTATGAGTATATGGATTTCTCTGAGAGGAGGTCCCATTTCTTCACATATATTGTTTTAATTTGGGACAGAGAGGTTGACAGAAGATCATGCTGTGTATTCCAGACGGGCCTTGAATTCATTGTGCAGCCCAGTCTCAAGGTGATCCCCCTGCCTCAGCCTCCTGAATTATGGAATTACAGGTGTGCTCCACCATGCCTGGATGAATGGTTTCACATCCCCTAAACTTGAGAACCATGGGTGTAGTGCATGTTTAATATACCTCAATACTGATATGGTGGCCCTTCCTTTAAAACTCATTTCTATCTGCCTGTCAGAAGACTCTTTCTGCTATTAAAGGAAAAACTTAAGTCTACTCTGTCAAGGCATTGTGAACCTCTCATGTTTATTGAATAGTAGTGACAAAGAAAGCTGCATGAGATACCAGATAGGGTGGAGTATGGGTATCTTCATAAATAAATCTTATAACAAAGTCATATGCCAGGCCTTATGTATGGAATTAGATAAACAGAGAAGTATTCGTTCTACGTTCTTTCCCCGTTTGTAGTACTGAGAATTGAATCCAGAACAAGCACCACCTTTGAACCACGCCTCCCCCTTTTAAATTTCAGTTGTTGGGTTTGGGGGAGGGTGACACGGGCTGTCCTTGAGCTCACTGTCTAGCCCACGCTGGCCTCAAATTTGCAGTGATCATCTTGCCTTAGTCTCCTGAGTGCTGGGATTACAGGCACATTCCTCTACAACTGGCTTCCATTTTGTTCTGAAATAAGGTCTTGCTAAATTGCCCAGGTACACTGTAATGGGTGGCCTTTTTGCCTCAGCCTCCCAGAGGACCAAGAAGTACAGGTTTGTGTCATTGCAGCTGGTTATTCCTTTCCTGTTTGTCATTCTACCCATCTGCATTATTTTAATTGCGTATATATACACAATTTCGTATATTAAACGCATATATATAATTGCGAAATATACACATATTTCCCTGATCTCTCATTGGACATTGACACATTTACTCCCATAAGCTATTGCTTGTATTTTTAGGCTTAATCAGAGACCAGCTTTGGTCTGGAGAAGGGTATAAACCCAGAAAAGTTCTCATACCATCCTTGAGCTATTCTTAAAAAAAAAAAAAACCCTGGGGATTTGAGATTTTCAGATAGTGCTGTGTCTATATGGTTGGAGAAAACAAGTTCCCAGGAGATGGTTAGAACCAGATTCAGTTCTTCTAAGATTACTTTAAGTAGAACACTTAGAGCAAAGAACAGCGTCTCTAGATATGGAACCAAACCACTTCTTCAGAGAAGTTCCTGATTTACTTTAGGGAAATCTGGCATATACCTTTAATGCCTTCTGGTAAAAACCCAACCATAAATAATTTTGGCTTAGCAGTGTTTAATTATACAAACAAATCACTCAAAGAAACCTTTTGTATATGTGCAGGTACACAAACCTATAACTCCTTCAGCCTTCTGTGGTACAAGATATTCATAATCATAGCTCCCATTTTTGGTGTTCAGTTAAAATTTAGAGTAGAAACATGGTATGTTTTTCCATTTGACACTTATGGTACTTAACTCTGTCTTAAAAACAGAAATTTGAGCGAGTCTTGAGAAAGGAAAAACAAGGATAAGAATAAGCAGCTGCTTATGAGGGATTATGTTAACCCTTTGGAAGAGAGATGTCTCCTTTTGGACATAGGTTATTTCTGTGGAGGTAGTTTTTTATGTATGAAGGTTTTCAAACAATGAAGTGTAGGAAACAGTTTATACATTGCCTTGCTATTCTTGTTTATATAAAAAGCCTTATGCCATTCTTGGTTATAAAAGTGTCCCTGATTTGAACTGTATAGTTCAAAAATACCTGAACATCATGATCACACGCAACATTGAGAATTTGTACCAGTATATGACATGACATAATTCTCATGATTATGATGTTTATATGAAATGTTTCAATAAAATCAGTTCTAAAATATCTAAATTATTGGCTAAGTTCTTTTGAATTTTGTTCCTCAAAATTATGATTTAAATGTTTTATTTAAGCTTTTATGGGAGCCATGGGGAAGAAAGTCTCCTTTTCTTGGGAAGTCTTGAATAATAAAGATTGGTTTATTGTCTTTATTTAAAAATTTCACTTGAACTGCTACCGATTACTACATTGTATTAGGGGAAGAAAAGCAAAATAGTGAAGAAAAACATGTTTGAGGTTTAAGTAGTTTATATTCTGAGCCTGTGAAAAAAATACTTAACATTCACTTAGTTGTAACCTATTTAAGAGTACATTGAAATCTGCTTCTTACCCTTAAAACCTCAACCTAGACATTTTGTGACCTTTGTATTTTGTTTTGTTTGAAAGGAGAAAATCAAGAGTACAGTCAGGTTTTTAAAGTTGTATAAAACATGAGTGCTTAAAAATAAATTTTAGTCCTCTTTAGGCTTTTAATTTTACAATCACACTGATAACATACCTTATAAAATATCTTGGAAAATCTTTTTCTCTTTCTTTTTCTTAGGGGTTGTGGATTGAATCATACTGATATAACATTAGTCCCCCCTTCCTTTTCTTGTTATAAACTGTTTCCTTCTAAGATAGAAATAAGCCAGATTAGTCAATCTGTTTTCTTGAATTTTTAAAAGATAAAAACTAACCCAATTAAATGTCTTATTCTATACTCAATAAAATGTGTAATACATTTAAGCATGATTTGCACACACTCCTTAAAGTGATAATTTTTTTTAGACTTTTAAAATTTTTTATTCAGAAAATATATAAGTTATTTGTGTTGGCTTACAATAAACTTGACTTGCAGTACTGTCACTGTCAAAAAGCAAAAACACATGACATCATGTTACTAATTTAGCACATTTTCTACTGTGGTATTTTGTTATCCTGTATCTTAGAAAAAAGTGACCAAACCAGTTCTAGTTATATCTGAAAAATGATGAAGATAAAATTGGTTGGCAAAGAGAAGTTCACATATGAGAGGCAAGGGTATAGGAAATGTGAAAGAGATCACACTACATGTGAATACCACACAGAATCCACAGTGTGCTATAGATAGCTATGACTGACTGAAGATTTGGCCTACATACTGGTTCTGTGAAACTAAAAATAACTTTTGTTCACATATTTCCCTTCTTCAAAGCTAGAATTAAAATGCAATGTCTGTACTCTGCACTAACTAAATTGAACTCAAGATGGAAAGTGTCATGTCACTGAGTGTCTTATAATGACTGAGGGAAGCTCATCTAGCTAACCTCATGGAGGCATAGTATTTCTGCTTTTAGGAAGCAGTTCATTGTGTGATATGTTCATTAATAAAAACTGGTCTCTTTGTTTATCTTCTTAGAGGCTTACTTTATGGATGACCAGTTTTTTGTAGGACTGTTTTTTTGTCAGTTTAGTTTTGTTTTTTAGATTTTTTTTTGTTTTTTGTTTTTTGAGACAGAGTCTTGCTTTCTAGTTCAGGCTGGTCCAGAACTCAGCCATGAACTCAGCAATCCTCCTGCCTCTGCATCTGTAGTGCTGAGATTACAGGCATGAGTCACCACACCTGGCACTGTTACACGTGGTTACCAGGGATTGAACCTAGGAATTTGTGCTTGAAAGGCAGGCACCAGAATCATTGAGCTAAATCCCCGGCCTGGTTTTTGCTTTTTATACATTCCTTTTTAAGTGATTAAATGGCATAATACTTATATTTTTGCTTTTGCATTTGAATTTTGGTATTTTGAAGAATCTGGTAAGTTTTAAAATGCACTATTGAGCTGGACACAGTGGTGCATGTCTCTAATCCCAACAGTCTGAAAGGGTTGAGGATTATAAATTCAGGCTCATTCTGGAAAAGTTAGAGATTTAATTAGACCATCTCTTAAGATAAATAATTTTTAAAAATTAAAATATGTTACTCCATTTGTCACTTGATATCATGTTTCCATTTAGTGGAGCTGCAGTAACTTGTAGGTTGTGCTCTGTGGATTTCAGTCCACAGGGTTATGCCCCTCACTTCCTCTCTGCTCAGTTATTCTATCAGATCAAGTTTTTGAAAATGTGGACCAACATAAGTCTGAATCTAGGTACAAGGGATGAATTCATTTTAATTTCAGGTGTGTTATGCTGGGCCTAGTGACACAAACAATAATCCCAGCACTCTAGGAGGCTTGAGACAGGAGGGCCACACGCACGCACGCACACACGCACACACGCGGGGGGTAGAGGGATATAGCTTAAATTGAAAGGCCTGAGTTCAGTCCCCAGGCCTGGCAAAAAGGGAAAAAACAAAAGAAAATTAATCTTTCGGAGGAAAAATATATATATAAAAATCAAAGTGAGCACAACAGATATTTTTGGAAGTTCTAGGGCCTTCTGTTTTTGTTTTTATTTGTGTTTTGGTATCAGGGATTGAACTCAGGACCTTGATTCCGCAAGGCAGGCTCTGGAACCGCTGAGCTAAATACCTGGCTTGTTTTTGTTTTTAATTAGAAGAATATGGGGCAGGGGTTGTTGGGCGTCCCTGGCCACAATAAAATTCTGTGCAATTTTGTTTGTGACTGCGGGGGATCGAACCCAGGGCTAGGCAAGTGCTCCACTACCGAGCTGTACCACTAACCCCTTGTTTGTGTTTGTTTTTGTTTTTAAATTAAACTACTCACATGTGAATTTAATGAATGTTAGTTTTCTAGTGAGTTTAATTAGAGAAGGGAAGTAATCTGTCAGTTTTTATCATTTCTAAAAGTCTAAAGTCTCCAAAAGTCTAAAGATCCAAATGAATCTCTGAAAAGTCTTTTATTTATTATGTTTTGAAAAATTTAACACAGCCATTTATCTAGGGCCTTCGTGTGTGTGTGTATATGTATATATGTGTGTATGTCTGTCTGTCTGTCTGTCTGTCTGTATGTATGTATATGTATGTATATACCAACCAGCCAGATCCTTTTTTTTGAAGTTGCAAGAGTATCTGCTATTTATTAAAAAAAAAAAATGAAACTATACTCATTTCTTCTTTATATTTAGCATTATCTCATAAACTCAACATGTTTTACATGGTTTTACATAATGTACAAAAACATAGTTTTAAGTTGCTTATTATTTCCTATTGGCACGTTTGGATTGTTGAGCAAAATCTTATATTAACTCTGATAGCTCTCTAATTTTTACTTTTTAGAGTTTTTGTGGCATCAGAAACAATTATGTTAGTTTTGGTTTTATAAACTTAATTTATCCTTCTCTTTTTATAATGGCACATTTGACCAGACCTTTTAAATACTGTTTCACATATATTACAAGCTTCCATAATACAGATTGCTCTGTATAAGAAGACAGTACTTGTGATATTTATTAAAAATTGACAATTTTCCCTCTGACTGAAAAATGGAACTTAGAAATATATAATTAAATTGAGATTAGTGAAATGGCTTAAGACAATAATTTTTTTTTTTTTTTTTTTTAAATTTTGAGGCAGGGTCTTGCTTTGTAGTTCAGGCTGGCCCTGAGCTCAGCCTCAAACTCACATCACAGCAATCCTCCTGCCTCTTCCTCCTGAGTGCTGGGATTACACACATGAGCCACCACACCCGGCACTGTGGTATGTGGTACTGGTTGCTGCTGGGGTGAGTCTCCATGCCCAGTATTGTATGTGGTTGCCGGGGAATCAAACCCAGGCCCTGCGCTTGCAAGACAGGCGGGCTGGAACCACTGAGCTAAATCCCCGGCCTGACAATAATTTATTTTTAATTACTTGGTTTCCTATATGAATCTAATGTATAAATATACTTTTTGTCTTAACAAAACTCCCACTAAGCATTTTACTCGTTTTATTTCGGTTTTTTAGTACGTTTGTGAGACATAATAAATTTGTTCATTGTGGGGAATTGGTACATATATATATGTGTAGTATGTATTATATGTGTGTATACATATATATGTATATATATTTACACAAGATACACATATATATACACAAGCTGTGTAATATGTATTGCATCTTGGTCCTTTTTACTTTCCTTTGGCATTCTTCTCTCTCCTCATTCTTAAATACTTTAACCATCTTCACAAAGCCTGTCTCCCAGTTTCCTATCATTTGTCTTTTATTTTCTTCCTTATTTATACTTTGGCTTTCTTATAGTAGAGAAACAGTGCAATGTTTAACCTGTGTCTGATTTATTGCACTTAGCACTGTGGACTCAAGATATATCCATTTTCCTGTGAGTGACTCAACTTTAACATTTATGGCTAAGTAGTACTCCATTGTTCATATATGCCATATTTTCTTCATCTGTTCATCTTTTGAGACATACAGACTACTTCAAGGTTAAACAATGGTGATTGTGCTGCTATAAACATAGAAATGTACGTATCACCGTAGTATGGTATATCTCTTTGACAAAGACACTCAGAAGAATGGCTGGTTCAAATGAATTTCTATATTTAGGTTTTTGAGGAATGTAATGATTTCTACAGTGGTTGTAACAGCGTATATTCCCACCAGCAGTGCAGAAGTGTTCCTTTTAACCCCATAATTTTGTCAGAATTTCTTCTTTGTTTTTCATGATAGATACTCTTTCTGAAGCAATGTGTTGTTTTGATTGCATTTGTCTAATGGCAAAAGATACTGAACATGTTTTCCTATACTTATGTACTTCTTCTGAGAAGTCCACTTTTTACTGAATTTTATTTTGGGAGGCCTAATTTTTGTTGAATTCTCCAGTAAAGATTTTAAAATATCATTTTATTTTGAAAAAATATGGTTTTAAGATACTTTTTTTTGTTTGTTTTTTGTGGTAGTCAGGGTTGAACTTGGGCCCTTATAAAATAAAGGCAAAAGAAAAATAATGAGGGTAACTTTTTTTATTTAAACCCAGAGAACCTTCAGATTTAAAAGTTAAATTTGTGTCAAGACCTGGAGTTGTAGCTCAGTGGTGGAACACATGTTTAGCTTGCCTGAAGCCTCAGATTCAGTCCCAGCTCTTAAAAAATATTTGGGTTACAACCTAGATTTAATTTCTTCTAAAGTTTGGTTATGTTTAACAAATTTTGAACCCCTGTTCCAGGGCTCAAACTCAGGACTTTGCACTGGCGAGGCAGGTGCGGCACCACTGAGCTAAATCCCCAGCTCAGATTTTGAACTCTTGTAATTTGTACTGAGCCTTTTTGGTCTATTCTCACTCCTTAACCCACATATTTTACATATGTGTGTTTTTATTTGTCTGGTATGTTTTTTCCTATTTCTTCTTTATTTGATATTTGAATTTAAGACTCCATATCACCTTCTAAACTTCTTTGTCTGATATAGTAGGCACCAGGGATATGTGATTATTTAGCACTTGAAAAGGGCTGATCTGAAATGTGGTATCTAAATAAATACATACAAAAGAGAATGTGAAGCTCATTAATGATTTTGTATGTTACCTGTTGAAATAGTAATATTTTGGATGTGTCTCCTTGTATTGTACCCTTGGTTCATTGGAGTTCTTCATAGGGAAGAGAAGAGAGTTCCAGACACTAGAGTCTGTCCTGGGAAAACAGAGGAGCTGCTGTTATTGCTGCTCTCCGCTCCTTTGTCCTGACTGCAGGGAGAACAGAAATAGCACCTTGGGCAGAGGGTTGCTTCTGCCTTTGCAGCTTCTGCCTAATGGCTGAAGGATTTAATATGAAAACAAGTGTATTTAGATTATTTTCTTTTAACTGTGTCTCATCAAACTCCATTTTATCTAAACTTAGATATCTAAAGGGCACTGGCAAGTAAAAGAGGAACAACTTTAGCCTATAGTAGTCAGTATACAGTATATGGACTACTGATTATATGCTGCTTCTTTTTCTTATTAAGATTTTTTGAGATAGGGTTTTGCTTTGTAGTATTAAGATTTTTTGAGATAGGGTCTTGCTTTGTAGTTCAGACTGGCCTTGAGCTCACTATGCAGCCCAGGTGAACGTGGAACTCACAGCAATCCTCCTGCCTGTGTCTCCAGAGTGCTGGGCTTAATAGGCTTGAGCCACTATGCCCAGCACTGTATATGCTTCTTCTTAATTGAATTTTTCTTACTTTTGTTAGTACATGTCTGTAGTACATAATAATAACATTCATTGAGGGGAGTTGGCACATAAACATAACTCATCTTAATTCTTTTTACTTCTCTTATTTGCCTTCTTTAGTGAGTAATTGTATTCCTGTTCAGCTGCTTGTTGCCTTATGAGAATATATCTTTCAGGTTTCTAAGAAATTAAAAAATCTGGATTTTTATCAATGTTTAATCTCCCAATTCTTAAATGCTGACATGGGAAATTTGAAAGTAACTTCCATATCAAAGTAAATATAGCTGTGATTTGAGTGTTTCTGCTTTGTTACTTTGGGCCTAAGAGGACGCTTCTTGGAAATGAATACAAGTTTTAGGTCCTTTAAGTGACCAGTGAAAGCATACCATATATAAAGTGGGACTCCCTAGCCTCACAGCCTGCCTACCTTGTATTCACTTGGGTACTAGAGTGGGCTACACTGTTTCCTGCTCAGCTGCTGTCTCAGATTGGCTCTCAGAAATTCCCATCACACCGCACGTGGTGATTTGAGATTCTCCCTTCTGACTCTGCCTGTGCAATCATTGGCTTCTCTCTGCTTTCTTTCTTTGACCGATAGCAGTAATAGGCAGTTCTTGAGGTTATTGACGTTTATAGAGAACTCTTGACCATGCAATTTTTTTGTGTTTTGAGGGGATTTGGTATTTGCTGTTATATGTGGGAAATCAGGAATGTCCCAAACTACTGCTGTGTCTTGTAAAATCCGAATGCACTAAGTTTGTAACCTGACATGTGGAGTGGTAGCAGGAAGTCAATTCTATTTTAATACGTTTACAAATTATATTTAAGAATAGTAGTCATTCTTTCTATACAAGTTGGGAAAAAGATTAAGCAGTCAGTTGCTGCTTCTTATTAAAATTTTTCCTCCCAAAAAAGTCATGCAGGACTTAAAAAAATAACACAACACATCATATTGAAATTGGTTTGTTTCTGGCAGTGTATTAACTCCCACTCCCAACTGGAGACTTATGAGCTAGTGTAGATTGCACCACTACCCTTCTGAGGCTATATTCTGAATTTGGTGCCCAAATCAACTTTTGTAAATCCTTGAAAACATGAATTATCATTCAGAACTCAGACTTAGTCTTAACCAAGAAATTTACTGAATAGCACTTGTCCACACTCCCCAAATAAAGGCTAGGGAAGAACCACTGTAAGTTTATTCATAGGAGCTCTATGGAATAATTTGTTTATTAAGGGCCACTTTGTTCTGTTTCACTTACAAAAAGGCATTATAGTGATCAGATGCTCCTGGTACAAGTTCCTTTTTTCCCAAAGAGAATAATATCTGTGTACTTGGATGGACTTTTCTTTTTTTTTTAGTTTTTAGAGTTTCTTTGAGATAGGGTCTCGCTTTGTAGTTCAGGCTGGCCCTGAGCTCACTGTGTAAGCCCAGGCAAGCCTCGAACTCACAGTAATCCTCCTGCCTCTGCCTCCTTAGTGGTAGGATCACATGCACGAGCCACCACGCCCGGCATTATGGTGTGTGGTACTGATTGCTGTTGGGTGTGAGTCACCACACCCAGCATTGTGGTATGTGATTACTGAGGATTGAACCCAGGACCTTCCACTTGCAAGGCAGGCACCGGAACCACTGAGCTAAATTCCCGACCCCTCACCTCCCTTTTTTAAAAGGTGGATTTGCCATACTGTAATGATCTTGAGTCTCGGAACTTAACTTTCTGTGCAAAACGTTCTGTTTATAGAGTTTCAGCTTTTTAAAGTGAGATTAAACTTAAATAAAATGGGAAAGTTGAACATTACTTGTATGTGTAAGTATTGTTTGATGATTTGAATACGTGTATTTTTCTCCCCTTAATCTCTCTTTCAAGGTCTCAGCCAGTGTCTTCTCCAGTTGTCCTCCAATTTGGTCACGCAGAGACCCTTCTTCCACTGCTTTCACTCATGGGCTACTTCAAAGACAAGGAACCCCTAACGGCGTATAATTACAAGAAACAAATGCATAGGAAATTCCGAAGTGGCCACATTGTACCCTATGCCTCAAACCTCATATTTGTGCTTTACCATTGTGAAAATGCCAAGACTCCTAAAGAAGAGTTCCAAGTGCAGATGTTACTGAATGAGAAGGTGTTGCCGTTGGCTCACTCACAGGAAACTGTCTCTTTATATGAGGATCTGAAGAACCACTATAAGGACATCCTTCAGAATTGTCAAACCACCGATGAGTGTAAATTACCAAAGGTAAACAGCACATTTGATGAGCTCTGAAAAATCGGAGATGTTTTTAGCTCATCAGTGCTGTCCTGTAGGGACTGATGACATATTTGTAATAGATAGGCGATTCCCTGATTACAAAAGCTTTCACATTACTTGGGTATTTCTGTCTTTTCACAGAAAAATGTTGTTTCTTTTGGGATCTGGGCACAGTAGGTAAATGATTCTTCACTGGAATAATTATCTCAAGGAAAAAACTACTTGAAGAAACAGCTGGCACTGCATGTTTAGAGAGACGAAAGATTTCTGCCTTACATAAGAAACCTCATACTGAGGTACAGAATAGAATTTGAAAATGATACTCGAACAGTGCTGGACTATCGACATATAATGCTAATTGGAATGATCCATAATTTGATTTAGCTTAGTCAAAGAACTCATCAGTTTTGGGACAGTGTTCTGTTTTTACCTCAGGTGGGATAGTTCTAGTGTTGTATTTCTTAGTTGGAAATATTGTGATAACCTGGGATTATCACCTTGGAGGAAAACTAACATCTTTCTGAAAGTGTGAAAAAATGTTAAGAAACAGGATGGTTTAAAAGGACATTTTGGGCTGGGGATGTAGCTCATTGGCGCCACATCTCCCTTGTAAGGGGCAAGATCCTGAGTTTGATCCTGGTGATGGAAAAACAAAAATAAAAAATATAATGAATAGGACATTTTCACTGAAGCAAAACAAAAAGCATAATAAAAGAAATATTTTTGTTAATAGTATTTGTGAACTATTTGAACACTTTAAAAATTTTAACCTCCTGGAAAGTGCGTTCAAGGCCATTTTAAGTTATTATCAGACCTGTTTTATGTCTGTGACAATGGAAGGACAATGAGGACCATAAACAGCAAGTCAGATGGATAGAATCAAACTAAATTTTTGGCTTAGCTATCTTGCTACTTGATTTCCACTTTTATATGAAATGCATCACTTGCTTGTTTTCTTTTTCTTTCCTTTTTTTTGCTTTAAATAGACTCCATTCTGGCTAAGTTAGTCTCAGCAATTTGAACCTGTTTCACAGTAGATTCTGAGTTGTGTCAAATGCCATTAAAGTGTTTGCTACAATAAAGAGAATCCTTGTGCCTTTATTACAGGTCTTTTCTGCTCTGCATATCACAGTGCACTGTTAATTGATAAAAGCTTTGAATTTCAAGAAGCTTTAATTATCAGGTAATATAAGGCAATTTTATTCTAATAGAAATTTCCTCAAACAAATTGTGTATTAGTCAGTTTTCCTGCTGCTGGTACAAAGTGTCCAGTACTTGCAGTTTAGAAAAGAGGTTTCACACAGCTTATAGTAGTGATAGTAAACCTGTGGGTATGTATGTGACTATACTTGTTTTTCCTTATTTCCTTTTTTTAAACTTGCTTTTCTTTTAAAGCAAAAGATGTTAATATATGAGTTTTATAAAGCCTCAGTATTCAGGTTAATTGCATTGTTGGCGTGTTACAATAAACAGGGGCTCTTGGCTGCAGTTTGGTAACTCATCTAGAAAGTGCATCATCAGGCTGGGGATTTAGCTTAGTGGTTCCAGAGCCTGCCTTGCGAGTTGCAAGGGCCTGGTTCGATCTGGGAACCGTATACAACAATGCTGGGCATGGAGACTCATGCCCACCAACAATCAGTACCACATTCCACAGTGCCAGGCGTGGTAGCTCATGCCTGTGATCCTAGCACTTGGGAGGCAGAGGCCCGAGGATTGCTGTGAGTTCGAGGCTCCCCTGACCTACTAAGGTTGGATATTTTCTGGATAGGTCTTGTTTTTAGGGAAGGAGTATTTTAGAAGCACTGTTATCAATGAGTTCATGCATTCATTGGTATTTGCCGAAATACATCCAGGCCTAAGAGAAAGTCATATCATGTAACACAGCATAATGCAACATGATGCTTTATAATTCTCAGTACTCAGCAGTGTACCTAGTGTTAAGTAGGTTATCTACAAAGTAAGTCAGGTGTATTAATAATAGTTGCCTTTGATGGGAGCCGGGGAGTTAGCTCAGTGGTTCCGGCGCCTGTCTTGCAAGCGCAAGGGCCCGGGTTCGATTCCCCGGTAACCACATAACAATACTGGGTGTGGAGACCCACACCCAGCAGCAACCAGTACCACATACCACAGTGCCGGGCGTGGTGGCTCACGCCTGTAATCCCAGCACTCGGGAGGCAGAGGCAGGAGGA
>PVIR01003992.1:0-20104 GCA_004026965.1 Petromus typicus | reverse complement strand
TAAAAAAAAATAAAAAAAATAAATAATAGTTGCCTTTGAGTAAGAGAAACATCCATCTGTATCTGCCTAGCACTGTAGATAATACTTCTTGTGTTGCTTTGCATCATTTTCATTGTAGCATGTGAAGTTGCAGAAGAGGAAATTGAGATTGAGAAAAGGGCTTTTCTAACACTTTAAACATTATTCATATTTGTTAACGTTGTAATCAATGATAGAAGTGGAATTTGAACTTCATTCATGTGGGGCTTTTTACTGGGCAGATTGTTTCAGTTACAAAAACTAATTGGAAACTACTTTCATCTCTTGATTCTTCTCACTATTGCAATAAAAATACCTTTTGAGGTGCTGCTACCCTTTGCCCTCTGTAGCCATCGGCTGTAATTGCTTAGGCCAAGTTTCAGGAAATAATAGGCTTAAGAAAGTGTGATCAGATACGTGGCCTTTTCTAGGACAAGTTATTTTCTGCAACTGCTTCCTTCACCAGTTCACGTGCCTGCACCGTGTACCTGACCTAGAAGGCCTTTTGAGTTAGACAGAGAGTAAGGCAGGTTATTTGATTCTTACATTTAAAACCATCCCTTAGAATTATATTTAAAATATTTCAAAGAAAACATAACTCAGGCCTTGGTGGAAATTTTGTGTTAATTCGAGAATTGCAACTCTAGTTACAGTGTAGATGCATTTTCCCTTTCCTTGCTTTTGTAAATGGCTCTTTTGTGTAATGACTGTCAGGCATGGTAATAGGCGCTGAAGATGAAATATTTTGTGCTGCTAAATATTCTGTGTGCGTACTGCATGTGTGTTAATGTTGTCCCTGTTTTAGAAAAAAAAATTGTCCCATTGGATGTTTTCAGATTTAAGAGGACTTCTGTGCTCCACCCCCATTTTCCTTTAGTGACATGATTGTCTGTCTACTTAGACCAGCCCTCATAGGCTCCCTTTGTCACCTACCTGGCTGCTCATAAAGCCGGACACATTAGCACAAAGCAGTGGTAGCTGACAGGTGCTCCTAGATACTAGGATGCTGAGTTTACGGGGGATGAAAAAGGGAAGGCTGTGCTGCTAACTTGCCAAGTACAAGTTGCATGTAATGCTCTAGGCCAGTGATCCTCTTGTAAATGGAGTACGCTGCTTTGACCGTCATTGTTATAACAATGTGTGTTACAGCAGATACTACATGACCACCCAACTGTTTTATGTTAATAGAAACTTGTTACATGCAACATTGCTAGAAAATGTTTCCTCATCTGAGGACCTAACAGAAATAAACTTGATCTTCCAGTGATGACTTCATCACCCAACATGTGGTGTCACAGTGGCTAGGGTGGAAATGTGTGCTAACATGTTTGCTTTCTTTGTGTATCTATTGCTAATTAATTTTCTTGAACCTCATTTGGGTCTGGGATCACCTGCCTTCTTTCCTGCTCCCATTTTTTAAAAATTGAGTTTATTGGTACATTTTTTTGTTTTGTTTTGTTTTTTGAGACAGGGTTTCGCTTTGCAGTTCAGGCTGGCCCTGAGCTCAGCCTCAAACTCATATCACAGCAATCTTCCTGCCTCTCCCTCCCGAGTGCTGGGATTACAGACGTGAGCCACCACGCCCGGCACTTTGGCTGTGAGTCTCCACGCCCAGTATTGTATGTGGTTACCGGGGGACTGAACCCGGCCCTTGTGCTTGCAAGACAGGCGCCGGAACCACTGAGCTAAATCCCCAGCACCTATTGGTACATTCTATGTATACATTATTTTCACATTTATCATTGAGAATTTATACCTATACATTTGTACCTGTACAGATCTTGATTCTTATTTTTTGCCATTCCCCTGCCGTCCCTCCAGCACTTCACACCCCTATACACCTATGCTTTATTTCCATTATTTTTCCTTTTTACTCTCAAATTTTTCTTCCCTGCCCCCATTTCATATGAATCTGTGCTTTCCTTGACTCTTTTTGTCCCTGTTCTGTTTAATGTGGACCTGTATTCTGAAGAGATTTCCACAAAGTGGGACAGTATCCTGAGAGAGGGCTGCTGAGGTCTGAGAGCTCAGGGGACACCAGCCTACAATCCTTCAGAGTGTGAGGTAAACTTGTACGACTCTGCATTTCCAGAGAGCCTCTTCTGACCGTCAGCTCCCCAGTGCTGCTATCTGCTTCTTCCCACAAGAAGCTGATTTGCTCTGGGTCTTGTGGCTGCTCCCCGTGGTTTGTCCCTCACTCTCAGCCTGGGAAAATCTTGGCAATCCTTCATTGGCTGGATTTGTTGTAGATATTATCTGTGGGACCTTCTGCTTTTCATAGGAGGTAGTGGGTTGGAGAGATTTTTTTAAATGCAGACGTTATTTCAGAGTGTTCTCATCTTTTGGAGGATTGTCTTTTGGAATCTGTTGATGTACTAATCTATCATTCGTATGTCTTTTTTTGCTAAAAGTAGCTCCCTTGAAACATTCTATCCTTTTAAAGTAGGAGACTGCTGCTTCTTTGTTTTTGTTTTTTGTTGTTGTTTGTTTGGGTTTTTTTGTTTTTGTCGTTTTTTTTTTTTTTTTTTTTTTTTTTTTTTTTTTTTTTTTTTTTTTTTTTTTTTTTTTTTTTTTTTTTTTTTTTTTTTTTTTTTTTTTTTTTTTTTTTTTTTTTTTTTGTCTTTTTGAGATGGTCATGCCTTGTAATGTCCTTGAATTTCCTGTATAGCCCAGGCTGGCTTCAAACTTAAGATCTTCCTGACTCAACCTCCTAAGTGCTGGAATTACAGATAGATGCTTCTGCCTGTGTCCAGCTTGGTTTATTTTATTACTGAGAATTAATGTTCTTTGTATATTCAAGCTCCAAATTCTTTATCATACATAATAAGTATTTTCTTCTTGTTTGTGATTTCTGTAGCTCAACATTACATTTAGGACATTTATTTATGTTATTTCATGAGTTGTAGTTCACTGATTCTCGTATTTCATTATGAATATGAATATAATGAATATATATGAATGAATATAATCTATTTTCTTTATGACATGAGGATAGTTTAAATTTCTTGCTACGAGAATAGTGTGGCTTTGTGCCTTTTTGTGCCGGGTGGTGAACATACATTTCCTTTGTTTTGTATGGTACAGGGGCTCGGGGCCTCAGGCTTGCCAGTCAGATGCTGTGCTTCTGAGCTTCACTCCTGGCCCTGAGTGTAGTCTCTGTGTATGCAATTCTACCTGGGGGGGAACTGCTAAGTCACAGGGTATGTATAGGTTTAGATTTGGTATAAAGTGTGAGCATCTCCAAACATCTAAAATTCCAAAGCTCCTAAATTTAAAACTTTCTAAGTGGTGATAGTGGGCCAGGGATTTAGCTCAGTGGCACCACATCTGCCTTGGAAGCCATGAGTTCGATCCCTGATACTGCAAAAAAGATGCTGATTCTCTATTGCAAGTATAAAATCCCACACCTGACCTCATATGGTGGGCCACAGTTAAAAGACAGGCACATTAAAAATATATGAGGTTACCGACATACTATATTCCTAAGATTTATATGGAACAAATTAATTTCATATTGAGAATGGGTCTTATTCCCAAGATATCTCATATGAAAACGAAAATATAAAATCTTAAGAAAAATTCCAAATCTGAAGCCATGTTGGAAAAGGATAATGGTGAGGGAACTTGGATATTGGTTTTCTGAACACGATATACCAGTGTGTACTGTCTCCAACAAGATACATAAGTGCCCCTTTAATGACATTCGATAACATTTTGTATTATCCATTTTTTTCATTAGAACTATTCTTGTGTTGTTTAAAGAAAGTTTTGATCTTCATTTCTTTGGTGAATAACTAGATAATCGTTTAAAATTGGCTGGGGATTTAGCTCAGTGGTTCCAGTACCTGTCTTGCAAGCGCAAGGACTGGGGTTCGATCCCCAGTTTAACCACATACAATACTGGGCATGGAGACTCACGCCCAGCAGCAATCAGTACCACATACCACAGTGCCGGGTGTGGTGGCTCACGCCTGTAATCCCAGCCCTTGGGAGGCAGAGGCAGGAGGATTGCTGTGATGTGAGTTTGAGGCTGAGCTCAGGGCCAGCCTGAACCACTAAGTGAGACCCTGTCTCAAAAAAAAAAAAAAAAAGAAAATGGCCAGCACATGACTTCTTTTGTGATGTAATTCGTCAGACCACCTGCCCATTTTTCTGTTGGATTGCTTGCCTTTTCTTGTATAGATTTCTAGGCTCTCATAACTTAGACTTTACCTTGTATCTTGGGTATTTTCAAATGTAATTTTGGAATTGCCTTTATTTAGTTTGAGAGAATAGACCTGAAGCTTCATCCTTTTTTCTAAATTCTGAATATTTCTCAGCATTTTTTTCTTTCTTATTTTTCCTCCATTTCTCGTCCTTTTCTGGAATGCTTATTAGATCCATGTTGCATCTCTTCATTCTGTCAACCTTTAAATCAATTCTCCAATCCTCACTGCCTTCTGTATATTTTTTCAGCTCTTTGCTTCTTTATGCCACTTTCATTTCTTTGTTATAGTTAACTAGAGTTTATCCTAACTGTTGGAGTTTTTTTCTTTTTTAAAAAAAATTTCATTACTGCTTTTTAAAAATATAGCTACTTAATTTTCAGTACTTTTAAAAAATATATACTAGGAATTCAATATTCCTAAATAATTCTTTTTCTTATCTGTTGTATTTTTCCCTTTTATCTTTTGTCTTTTTAAAAAATTCAAGCGAATCTTCAATGGTTATCTTTAACCATTCTGAACATTTTGAAGTCTTTGTAATCCTATTCAATAAAATTAATTTTAACTTCATTCTGAATAAATTCATGCTTTCATGGTTAATTTTGTTGCTGTTGATTTCTTTCTTTTAATGTCTTTGGCATCCTTTTTTAACATAGAGGCTGTGTGTGTGTGTGTGTGTGTGTGTGTGTGTGTGTATGCTTTTTCTCTTTTTATTCTTTTTTTCCTTACCTCTGCCTGTTCACTGGTTTTGCAGTTGCCAAAACCATATCTCGTCATAAGTTGGGAGATTTCTTGTGTCACTGAGCCGTGCTATGTCCTAGGCTTTGTCCCGGACTCACTGCTGCTCCCGGACCTTCTGAGTCCCACTGCTCCTAAGTCAGGGCCCCTGAAGGTAGGAGGGAGCGGGTTGTTCTTCACCCTCTGAGTCCCCATACCTTGAGTTCAAGTGGCAAGTCATCAGTTTGCCGTTCACCTGGGACGTTCTTAGTACCTGTTGAATTTTAGAAATGACCTTCTTGGCCTCTTCTGCCTGTCTCCTGGCCAGACGATATCAGTCCCTCTCGCTGCTTCAAGTTCTTCTGTTTCTGGTCCCTCTCGCTGCTTCAAGTTCTGTTTCTGGTTCACAGAGTATGTAGTCTGCTTTTGAAGCCCTCCTTTTTTTTTTTTTTTTTTAAGTTTTTTTGAGACAGGGTCTGGCTTTGTAGTTCAGGCCGGTCCTGAGCTTAGCCTCAAACTCAAATCACAGCAATCTTCCTGCCTCTGCCTCCCTAGTGCTGGGATTACAGGCATGAGCCACCACACCCGGCACTGTGGTATGTGGTACTGATTGCTGCTGGGTGTGAGTCTCCACACCTAGTATTGTATGTGGTTACTGAGGATTGAACCCGGGTTTTTGCACTTGCAAGACAGGCGCCGGAACCACTGAGCTAAATCCCCAGCCCAAGCCCTCCACTTTTTAAAAAATTTTTCATATTTATATTTGACCTATTACTATTTGAGCACAAGGGGTAAGTTGTACTGTGGCCTTAGTCATTTTGACCAGAAGTCAGATTATGAATTTTTAATTTTGTTAGCTATTTCCATATATGAGAAAAAATATTCAATTTCTCTGAATCTCAGTTTGTCTGTTAAGGCTATAAGGCTGGGTGCAGTGGTATATGCCCATAATCCCAGCTACTTGAAAGGTTGAAGCAGGAAGACTACAAGTTCAAGACTAGCCTGAGCAATTTAGCAACACTCTGTCTCACAAGATAAAAAGGGCTGAGGACAGACAAGCATTGTGGCATATGCCAAGAATCCCAGCACTGTGGGAGGCTGAGGCAAGAAGATAGCAAATTCATAGCCAGCCTGGGAAACTTAGCAACACCCTGTCTCAAAATGAAAAGAGAAAGACTCAGGTGTAACTCAGTGATCGATGCCTCAGGTTCAATATTCCATATAGGACAGAAAAACTAAACAAGTAAAACAAGCCTGTTTTATTGGCCCATTTCCTTAAAATTCAGTATAAGTCTAAATTTTATTGTTTATGTAACATAACACCTATAATTATATCTCTGTTAACTCAGCTACTTTGTAGAGTAGGGGATTTAGAACTCCAGCCTCCTGCTTTCTGACAGACAGACTGGTTAGCCATATCTCACAGCTCTGCTTCTGTAAACATGGTGGAGAGTGAGGAAATCGAATCTGTGCCATGCTGTACCACTTGGTATGCTATAGCTAAAGTTGGGATTTCTTTAAGTTTTATTCTAGGTTAGGCCAGTTCATATGGCACTTTCCAAAATTTTGAACAGAGAAGGTAACATTTTGAAAATAGAACCCCACTGACACAAAAGCTGATCCTTAGGCAAATAGCAAAAATCAGAAATTAAGAAAGAAGTTGTCCAGTCTGGTTATAATCTCAAAACTGGGAGCAACTGAAGAGGGGCCTATCAGGATGGTTCTTAGACCACAAAGATGGCTGTGATTCCCACATCATCCTGCAGGAGGAGCTGCTGAGACGCCTGTTGCTTTTGGTTTAATAACGGGACCCACTAGAGATAAAAGTTTTAAAAGCTACAAAATCTGACACTTTCGGGTTTAACTTTTAAAATCTGATTTTTAACTTTTTAAAATATTCTTAAATCTTTTAAAAGTCTAATTAAAGAAATCCCAGCTCAGATCATAACATGCTAAAGCCAGTCTGTGGATCCCTTAAAATACAATCCTGGAACAATAGAAAGACTGTATTGTGTTTACAAACAAAACAAATTCCTGGTCTCATGTGACCCTTGCAGACAACTAGCTGAGTGACTTTCCTTCTTTATATCTCAACATTTTATTCTCATCTGGAGCAAGGAACAAAACACTTCATCATGCTGTCTGCACCTTCTTTCCCCTTTTGAGTTCAAGTCATTGTGTTTAAACAGAAAAGATCCTGGTTGACTGAATTAGTTCAGTTCAAGAATTATAAGAGCCTCTGCCAGCCTCTCTGCACTGCAGCCCTGTCTCCCATCTGGGACCTGTGTCGGCGCAACTGACATCTGGGTTGGTCTGGTGGGAAGTGTCTGATGGGACATCTCCTGTCGCCAGAACTTGGCCTCTCCCCTGCTCAGGGGTTGAATTGTTACTGCTTTTGGCTGGTCCTAGGCTACAATGTTCTTCTCTGTGATGGAAATCACAGAACAACATAGGCCATCCACTGGAATCTCCAGCGTCTTGTGCACATCAGTTTTTCTCTAGTTGAGATAAACTGCTAATATTTTCTATTTGAGGATAAATATCATCGTAGTGACAAAAGTGTGGGGTTCATAATAACTCATGTGAGGGAACAGGGCTGAGGTGTCTGTACCTTGAATCCAAATCCAGTGGGGCCTTGTCTGTCTATGCTTGCTGGCCATGGGAGCCCAAGCTGCCTTGTTCCCTCTGTTCCTTTCCACCCTGCCTTGGGATGTGTCCAACATGTCCCAGTCAGGGGCAAAGCTGGGATTGGAAAAGTGAAGGTGTTAAGCTCAACAGATTAAGGGCAGGTTTGTGGTGCCTTCGATCAGGTCTTGGATTCTCTTTTTTGGGTTCACAAATTAATTTTTAAACTAGGATGAGCTTTCTGCCTGTGTTAAGGCCTGTGTAAAGGCCAAGCATGTTTTACAGGGTCAGCGAATGTGCTGAGTTAATTGAATAAGTTAAGGTCTGAGCCTGATAAGGGGTTGCTCGTGGTTGCATCTTCTCCACTTTTCTCCTCTGGTGGGCTCAGCCAGACAGGACTGTGAGGCTGACACCTCTCAGAATTCCTGGACCACTGAGCTCAAAGTGAAAACACTTCCTGCCTAGAACATCTTGCTTCTTTGCTCACTCATTCCCTTTTCTGTCTTGTTACAGTTGTCGGATTCATAGACACCAGGGTTTGTGCTTTGAGGGGAAGGGACTATTGAGCTACCTCACAATCAGTGCCTAGGCCTGCACCTAGCCATGTGGCCAGCCCTGCTCACTAGGTCTGCACAAGAGTTAGGGGCAAAGTCTTAAAACATGGCAAGAGTCCTTGCTGGTCTTCAAGGTAAGCCAGGGACTAGATACTACTGTGTTCTTCATTTACAGATGAGGAACATGAAGCTAGAGACGAGTACCTTGTCCAAAGTCAAAAAGAGATCTGAAAGACAAATTCCAACACACTGACCCTGGAGCAGGGTACTCATCCATTACTTTTGATTTCTTCCTCCCCACATATGTACTGAACAGCAGCCAACAGTGTGCTTCCTGCTGCCAACCCTTGAGTATACAAAAAGCGTTTGCTTCTGAAGGTGGAGGTGAGTTGCTCTGTTTGGAAGAATGCCACCCTCTCTGCAAGGCTAATATTTGGGCTTCACTATTACACTTCCTTTCTTTTCCAAGCTTTGTCTTGTGCATCAAGCGGCATATTAAACTCTCATTTCCTCAGCATGACCGAGTACATTAGACGTGTCCCTGGATGAGTCAGTGGCCCTTCTGTGTTTCTGCCTAAGAGAGTTGCCATTTGAATTTAATCACTATTTGTCTAAAAAAAAAATACCCTCAATGTGAGTTTTCTAATTTGCCAGTCATTCCTAAGACATTCATTGACCAGTGGAAGTAGCCTTTTATGGCCCTTATATGCTATCTTGGAAAAGATAGTGACACAATAATTATTTTTATCTGTAAAGTTTTGCAAGAGTGCTACAGAACCTACATGTGGTAGAACAATCAAAAACCAGCGGGAATAGTGTTTCAGTTTTCAGTGAAGTAAAGCTTTGCTGGCCTGAAAATAAGTTTCATTCCAGGAAGATGAATGGGTCGGCCAAGGGACAAGAGTACCATATTTCTTTGCCATAGTCTAATTGGTAAGGAGAGACAGAGAGTAGCCCTAAACCCAGTTATAATCCAGTTTTAGCTGATTTTTTAAAATTCTCAAGAATATATTTAAAGAAATCTTTTGAGTAATAATATCCTTGTATGCTAAGCACATGTATCTTTAGGATATAAAAATGACTTCGTCACACAAAATTGGCTTTTGAAACCGCTTTAAATTTGCTGAGCTGGAAAGGAGAAATTCATATTTTCTTCACTGTTTCCTTCTTACCATTTAGATATTTATGAATGTGAAATAAAGCTGATTCATTCCCAGAAGCTTAATTGAGGATAATGATATAGTAGTACAAGTTATAAGAATGTCAAAGGTCACAGGAAAGTAACATCATATAAAATGTAATTGATATAGTTGTTCTCAAGTTAAATAGTAAAAGAATTATGGATAAAGGTTAGTTTCTCGTATCTGTTCTCTGATGATATTTTTTACCAAGAGCCAGGAGATCCGTTGTCCCCCGGTCAGTAACCTCCATGCATGTTGTAGCACCTGGTGCCCAGGGGCTGGCCTGTGTCCTTCAGGCTTTTACTGAAAACTGCATAGTAGGCATTAGAGAAATGAAAGACGGACCCATCTCTGGAGACCTGTGGTTTTCCACGGAGACAGACCTTGCAGAGTATAATTGCAGTGCTCAGGTGCCTTGACTAATGGGTGAATGCTGCATGTTGGACCAGCAGAAGGTCTCTGAGCCTCGCACTTGAGCCTGTAACTGTGAAAGGGAACTCATAAAAGGACAAATCCCCTTCTTTCAATAAACTGTAGAATCTTGTTTAAAAAGTTCAAAAAAAGATGAAGGATATCTGTTAAGTTGAGTCACTTCCTGAAACATGTGCTTAATAAGGCTGAGTGTCTCCCCGGCATCCCCAGTACCTGGAAGAATACCCAGTGAGCACAGGGCTTGTAGACATTCAGTGAATGAATTAGTCCACACAGGCTGCACTCAGTGAGTAAGTTTCCAGTGAGGTAGCTCAGTCAAAGCGGGCCATAAATGACAAAGATCTGTCTGAGCAGAAAATTGTCATTGTCCTCTTCATCATCATTGGAGCTGCAATTTTACTGTGACCCAGGAACTGGCACAGTACTTTATATTAATGCTACTCAAATGTTTCCAAGACCTCTTTTTTTTTTTTAAGGTTTTTTGAGCAGGGTCTCACTTTGTGGTTCAGGCTGACCCTGAGTTCAGCCTCCAACTCACATCACAGCAGTCCTGCCTCTGCCTCCCGAGTGCTGGGATTACAGGCGTGAGCCACAATGCCCAGCACTGTGGTATGTGGTACTGGTTGCTCCTGGGGTGATTCTCCACGCCCAGTATGGTATATGGATACCGGGGATTGAACCCGGGTCCTTGTGCTTACAAGACAGGCGCCAGAACCACTGAGCTATATCCCCGGCCCTCCAAGAACTCTTGAGAGTATAGGTCTCTCTGGCCCTGAAGCCTGTTTGTCATCTGAAAATCAGCTTGAAGTTCATCTCAGGGAGGCTCCTCTGACCAGCCTGTCAAAAAAATATTCCTTCCATTTACTATTTATTTTTGCCCATGATCTTTCATTTATGCAACAAAACATGCATTTACTAAATACTGTATTTCTGATCTGGCACTCTATAGTCCATGAAGGCGCAGACTGTCCTGTCACTGCTGGGCTTTCAACTCCTGTCAGCCAGCTTATTCCTTCATACTCAGTAGGCCCCAAGGTAATATTTGTCACATACATTTGGTTTTCAGCCCTGTGTGTATACTTACAAATATTATCATCAAAGCCTCACCCCAGAGTCACCAGGTCCAGATATCCAGGACTGGATATGTGAAGCCCTGGTGTTCTCTTTTTTCTTCTTATAAAACTGTGTGTGCAAACTTAATGCACAGCTAAAAGTAAGCACTTCAACCAGCACATGATGCTGCAATAAACCTCTAAAGATCCTTGTAAAAATCTGGTGATTATGTTTTCTTTCCTACCGTCTTTCACATAGTTCCATAGAAGTTTCACATACTCTTTGGGCATGACCTTGGCCTTAATCTAAGCTGCTTTTCTACCGAATCATGCTCATCCTGTTCTCTCCAACTTTAAGGGGAAGAACACAACAGCATTAGCAACAAGTGTATTTAAATTTAAATTTGTTTTCACAGACCCTAAACATATGAAGAAAGGCTCAACCTCATTCAAAATAGGAGGTGGAAATTATAACTATACTGAGGTATTAGTTCTTCTCTTTCAGAGGGTAAAGATGCCAAAGTTTGATGAAATAGTATATTGCCAAGACTATAGGGCGACTAACACATTGTTGGTACGAATACAAATACCCCAGTGGAAGGAATTTATGTATTATTGGAAATAGCACATATATGCGAGCCCTTTGTCTCACCAATCCCACTTCTAGAAATCTACCCAAAAATAAAATAGCAAAAATATTCTGACATACAGATACACTAGCAATAAGGTAGTGTGATATACAATCAAGACTGATTGATCAATGATAGTGGGAATTGAACCCAAGGCCTTGCACATACTAGGCAAGCACTCTACCACTGAGCTATATCTTCAGCACTTTTTATTTTTTATTCTTGAGACAGGGTCTGTCTAAGTCACCTAGAGTGGCCTGGGACTCGTAGTCTTCCTACCTAAGCTACCCAAGTAGCTCAGAGTATAGATATGCGGCGCTTTAATGACACTCAAGATTTTAATAGAAGTATTGTTCATTTTTTAATAGTGCATCTTTGCAGTACATGATGTTTGCATTCCCTGTGTGGAGTTGGTACCTGTGCATAACACATCTTTTTTTTGGTTTTTTTTTTTTTTTTTTAAGGTTTTTTTGAGACAGGGTCTCGCTTTGTGGTTCAGGCTGGCCCTGAGCTCAGCCTCAAACTCACATCACAGCAATCCTCCTGCCTCTGCCTCCCAAGTGCTGGGATTACAGGCGTGAGCCACCACACCCCGCACTGTGGTATGTGGTACTGGTTGCTGCTGGGTGTGGGTCTCCACACCCAGTATAGTATGTGGTTACTGGGGATCGAACCCGGGTCCTTGCGCTTGCAAGACAGGCGCCGGAACCACTGAGCTATATCTCCGGCCCTGCATAACACATCTTAATCCTTCTTTTATTATCACAAAAGGAAAAACACTCACAAAAGCCTGTCAGTGCAGGACTGGTGGAGGAAGTTGTAGTTTGAATGTGTGATGATCTTTGCCTCTGCTAAAAGGATGGAGGGAAGCGTCCCACATGTGCTGACATGAAGTAGTCTCTAGGGTATTTTTCAAATGAAAAAATACGATGTCGGAGGATGTTTATTAAGTGCCACCTTTTGTGTAAAAAATACCAGAGGGAAATATGAATAAATTTAAGCATTTGTCTACTTTCTTTAAATAATCGAAAGGTAAAAAAAAATTATGAAGGAACAAAAGGAAAGGAAACTATTTTTCTAAATGCACCACATTTAAAATTTCGTGACTGTGTTAATGTTTTACATCATTAAAACACAAAAGTGATAAAAAAAATCCTTAAATTAAAAAACAAGCACAACAAAAGAACCAGGCTATGTGTTAGTTGCTATAACCATACTAAATAGAATTATTTTACATTAATTTAGAGCCCCATAGCCTAGGGTATATCCTAATAACAAAAAGAATTAAATATGCATCATACTAGTTTGTTGGTTATATGTATTTCTAAATTTTGGTATTATTTGTACAAATTGTCATGTTAGATACCAATTTTAGCACAAAAGAAAAAACTTTAAACAAAAGAATTAATAAAAGTTTTTGTAGTCTTAAATATAAAAACACATATGATACATTTTTTCCAGTTTTTTTTTTTTTTTAAGGTTTTTTTGAGACAGGGTCTCGCTTTGTGGTTCAGGCTGGCCCTAAGCTCAGCCTCAAACTCACATCACAGCAATCCTCCTGTCTCTGCCTCCCAAGTGCTAGAATTACAGACGTGAGCCACCGCGCCTGGCACTGTGGTATGTGGTGCTGGTTGCTGCTGGGCGTGAGTCTCCACGCCCAGTATTGTATGTGGTTACCAGGGATCAAACCCAGGTCCTTGTGCTTGCAAGACAGACGCCGGAACCACTGAGCTATATCCCTGGCCCTTTTTTCAGTTTTTTTGAGACAGGGTCTCACTATGTAGTTCAGGCTGGCTCTGAACTCACTATGCAGCCCAGATTGGCCTTGAACTCACAGCAATCCTGCTGCCTCTGCCTCCCAAGTGCTAAGGTTACAGGTGAGTCACCATGCCTAGCACCATGATAGGTGCCACCAGGGATTGAACTCAGGATGTTGCACTTGCCAGGCAGACGCCAGAACCACTGAGCTAAAATCTCTGACCCTGGAGGTACATTTTTTCTCTGTAAACAATACCTATTTTATACCTGTGTCCACTGAAAAGTTCTAAGAACAATGATAGTCCAGTAATAATTAACAAATGAGAGTCTCCAGTACCACTTCTATTCAGGCATCTTGCCTCCTGGAACAGGGCAAAGATGTAGATGATACTGGCTCATCTTATGACTAGAGCAAGAAAAAGCCGAAAGACTAATGGGGTCATATTGAAATGACTGACATCACCCCGCAGGGATTTCTAAGTGGCATGAATGAGAAAAATTGAGCATTAAAAAAATACCCTGCCATTTATAGAAACACATTGGGTACAGAGAAATCTATGAATTCAAAATGATATTGAAGAATATTCACATCCAAAACAAATTAAACATATTTTTCACTATCAGAGCAGCAAGTGTCCTAACAAATGATTAAAATATTGATTATTAAAATGAAACAATTAGACACTTAACTTACACTAGCTGTAGTCTTATCTGTGGAGCTGCCAATAAAGCTTTGGACCTGTCAGTTTTCAAAATTACTTTATGTGCAAGAGAAACTGTTATGTATGTAAGTCCCTTTACTGGGATTCCTGCTACACAAAACTGTACTTAATCATAACTTAATCAAAATACATCTAAGTAAAACTACATTTTCTTGATGGATGAGGTGGTTTCTTCCCCATTAGCTAGAACCCTTCAGTCTTGTCTCCTTGTACAATTTCTTGCCTTTGGTCAATGCCTTTCATTGACAATTATAAATCAAGAGAACACAATTTCAGAACTGAAGCTATTGGATAGATTGTTGATTCATGAGAACTAAGTACAATTTCCATGGCAGCTTTTCCATGCTGAAGGTAGCAATAAGAGGCATAACAATATATTAAGGATGCTGGGGAAGAGAAAAGAAAGGTATAGTAGGGATTTTATGAAAAAAAATATATATATATATTTCTTAAGGTTTTTTGAGACAGGTCTCGATTTGTAGTTTAGGCTGGCCCTGAGCTCAGCCTCAAACTCACATCACAGCAATCCTCCTGCCTCTGCCTCCTGAGTGCTGGGATGACAGACGTGAGCCACCACGCCCGGCACTGTGGTATGTGGTACTGATTGCTGCTGGGTTTGAGTGTCCATGCCCAGTAGTGCATGTGGTTAAACTGGGGATCGAACCCTGGTCCTTGCGCTTGCAAGACAGGCGCTGGAACCACTAAGCTAAACCCCTGGCCCTTATGAAATATTAACTTTTGAACAAAAGTTAGATGAAGCCCATGCCTAGAATCTGTGCTGTGAAAGATAGACAGGGGTGTCAACCCCAGCTAGTGTTCTATCCAGGATGCCCTGGGCCCGGCTGAGGCCACTTCCTCTGCACTGTCTGGTTTGATCACTGCTGCTTCCATGTCCGGTCTCTGTTGTAGCCATGCATTTTGCCTTCCTTTGGTGAACTTCTATCAATTGTAAAGGAAGATATTGACATTTTATCTTATTTTACTCCCCACCCTTCTATGGAGAGGCTAGTGAAAAGTAAAGGGAAAACCAGAGAAGGCTGTTGTGGTAGGCAGAAAAATGGGCTCCCAAAGATGCCAAATCCTGATCCCTGCAACCAGTGACTATATTAGGTTACATAATAAAGGAGAAACAAGTATCAGATGGAATTAAGTTTGCTAATCAACTGACTTTAAAGAAGTTCATCATCCCAGCTTATCCAGGGTAACACAACAGTCCTTAAAAGTGGAAGGGACAGTAGAAGAAGAGGCCAGAGGGGTGTGATGGCGTAAGAACTCCACACACTGTTGCCATCGCTGAAGGTGGAAGAGGGCATGTTTCCTAGAAGGAGGAAAGAGCAAGAAAACAGTCTCCCTGGTGTGCTCAGAAGAGAACGCAGCTCTGCTAAGTCTTGATTTTTATATTCATGGAGACTTATTTCAGACTTCTGGCCTTCAGAATTGTAAGATATCAAGTGGTAATTGTGGGGTAACTTGTTAGATTAGCGATGGGAAAGATGCACATGGGTACGACCACTCATTGGGGGAAGAAAGCCGTCTGCAGATGTTCTGCGCGATTTGGTGCCTCATAGGCCTGGAGACAGTGGATTTGGGAGTAGTGCGTTCTGTGAGGATCTGGCTGTTCCTGATCCAAGGCTGGCATTGTCGAGGAATGGGTAGAATAGCTTAGAAGCTGACACCAGTGGTGTTCCTGCCATACCTGCATTTTGTCTCTAAATGAGAAAGAGAGCAAGACTATTTCATTGTATGCCTAGATTTTCTTCTACAGGAGCTCTTTCTTATTTATAGAAAACCCTTTAAATGAAATTTTTAAAAAATGTCACAGGATTTTTCGAAGTATTAACCTTTTTGTCTGTTTTTAATTTGCTGGGTTTGTGGTGGGCTTTTGATTTCCATGCACTATGATACATCTTCCTAGTGGGGAAGTTTTCTTCTGATATTAATTTACTGTGTCTGTTCTGGGCTGTTTTTTAGGGTTACTATTTTCTCTTCTCTGCCCTAAATGTTTTTCGTAGTTTCACATCTCAATTTTTTTTTGATGCTTTTTGCAAGGTCTGCTCGTTTATTCTCCAAATCGCTGCTTTAATTCTCTTTCTTGTCAACATAATAATCTGACTCTGATGGTATTTCATAGTTTTAAAAAACATACTAACTCATATAGCTCTTTTGATTCCTGATTCTTTTTCCATCTCATCTTTTGTGCTTCTCATCTTATTCCTGTTTCACCTTTTATTTCAAATAATTCATATGTTCCTAAATCTTACTGAGTACAACTAGATGTATTCTAAAATTAATTAGACTTCTTGAAGAAATATCATATATTCTATTCATGTTTTTTTTGAAACAATGTATAAGATTCTTTGTATTTCACAGTATTTCATTGGCTACTTCCACTAACTTTTAAATATTAATTATCCTAGGAAAATAAAGTGGACCCAACTCTGGCAGATCCTGGGTAAAATGGTCAATTATAGAATATTCCATTTGCATAGTAAATTTCAGGACCTGTCTACTTTCAGATAGTTTGTTGCTTTGTATTTTATTCTGCATCTGTTAAAATAGATCCTCTGGAATTTAGAAGAGAGGACTTTTGGTTTTCAAAATGGATCTCTCACCCAGAAAAAAGTACCCACTTCCCTCTGTCATTATCTCTGGACTTCCACATCCAGATTTTAGTAAATGGAGGTTCTCGCTGACATCTGGTACATGGCTGAGCAGCATTTCTAGTTTTCATGCCACTGTAACCTTTCTTATCTTCTTTCTTTGGGTGCGTAAGTATTCTCATAGGAAAGACTGGGGCATGAGGGTCATCGATACTGCTTGGTTTCTGCCCTCTGGAAGCCTTGACTGAGAATCAGTGGAAACTTTTCTGCTGGGCTTTCAGAAACTTCCTACTTTCTAACTGCTTCTATTTCAAAATATGAATCCTGTGCTCTGCTCTCCTGGTTCTGTCCCCTTCCTTTGGAAATGCCACGGACATTCCAGAGCCGCCCTCTTCATAGCAGTTTCAAAGGTCTGGCTCCTATAAAACTGATGCTGAGACAGAGACTAGAGTCAGGATTTTACTAGGCTGCGCTAAGGCCCGGTGCCTCAGAAGAACAATGGGAAGCAGCTGAGGCAGAAGCTTAACTCAGCTACAGCTCCAACAGTGACCTCAGGCAACCAGGGCGCCAATTGGATTAGGGCAGTCCTCCTCAAATGAGCACTGCTGTGGGAGGAGCAGCTTAAACAGAGGTTGCTGCAGAAGACAATCTTCCTGAAGAAAGACCTCAGTGTCTTTCATATCACAGTGTCTGCCTCAGTCACTGGGTAGAAGAGCTCAATACTTTGGCCTCTGATGTCATGAGGAACCGAGATGAGCTGATCAAGGTCCAAGGCCAAGATTATAAATTTCTTACAATCAGTATAGTAAGATAATCACCAGATGACCTTAGTCTAGGATACTTTAAGCGAGAGATTTTTTTTGTTTATATGCTACTGGGAATTTAACCTAGGGCCTTTACATTGATCTACAACTCCAGCCCTTTTTTATTTTGAGATACGGTCTCTGAGTCATCTGAGTTATCCAGTCAGGCTCAAACTTGCAATCTTCGTGCCTCAGCTTCCCAGAATGCTGATTACAGGTATCCACCATGGTGCTTGGCTCCACATAAGTTTTTCTTTTTTTTTTTTTTTCATGACAATTGGTGAAGAAATAATAGACTTGCACTAGATAAATTAATCCTCCAGTAGAAGTGGTTAAAGCTAACTAGAAGTCACTGCTTTGAAAAGAGACAAAGAGAATGAATACAGCAAATCCTAAATTTGCAAGGAATTTTCTCTTGTCTCCATCTCCTTGCATTTTTTTCAGGAGTTTAAAAGTTAAAATGATCACAAACTTTAAGTACCTATTGAGTAGATTCTCATTTCCTTCCACTCCTGGTGGCCACCCTCTATGTCCTGTTACTCTGTATGTCCACAAGGGCTTTGACAAATGGGGACTACAATTAGTTACTCGGTAGCTGCTTTCTTAGAGACATTTGACTGAAGTATTTCAGGCTGGGGTTTACATACTCCTCCTGCAGAGGCCCAGAGGAGCGTAGCAGGTTTCTGGTGAGTCATGCCGGGAGATCTGGAGCTGTGGCTTCTCTCCAGCATCAGCCCCTCACTGTGTTGATGTGGGGACTTGGGGAAGATGCTGTCAAAACTGCTTGATTTTTAAGGAAAAGCTAGATTCAGTTCCTTTTTGGTATGTAATTCAGATTAAAAACAAACAAACACAACACAACAGTGTATAAGCCAGACAAATTTCTTAAGGGAAAATCAGGCCTATAAAGTACCATTTAGTAGTCTCTGAATTAAATGTTTGCATTAGAAACTTTTTTGATACGGGAGTCAGAGTTAATATACAAACAATGTACTATAATTAATAGCATATTTTTAAATGGATTGATAACCAACACAAAATATTTCTGATATGCATTATAAGAACCATTAACTACATATTCCTTTACATTTGACAATTGTTCAGATCAGAAAGAAATGTTATGGCTTTTGGCCAGTGGACATTTAAAAAACATTTGGAAACCAAAACCTTAATGCTGTTTGATGTTCAGTGAAAATAGTTCATGAACATGTACTGTTTTGTATTACCTATATCCTACTTAAACCAGGAATAACATTTTCCTGTGTGTGGAAGTTACTTTCCCTCTTCTCTGTTCCAGTCACGTGGTTCCACTGGGAGCTGCCCCAGTTTCCCCCTTAGCTTGATTTCCTTTATTGGTCAGTCTAAGTGCTGACCCAAAGCATATAAAACAAAACTCCCTAGGAAAGGTTCCTCTCTGGTGGCAGGAGCTGGCAGTGGCCATAGGCAAGAAGTTGACCATAGTGAAAGAGAAGAAAGGTGAGCTTACCTGCAGAGAGAAGCAGAACAAATAATGGAAAGAGTGTCATGGCTCCGTGTACAATTCTGACTGATTAGTACTGAGACCTTTCTGCTTCTTCCTCCTTTGGTCTTACTGATTATGAGAAAATTGTTCATGTCATCAGTAAAATACAAATCAAGACCTCACTGAAATGTCATTCTACAATCATTAATATGGCTCTAAAAAGAAAGACATAGTATCAAATGGAGGTGAGGATGGAGAGAAGTCAGAACTTCTATTGCTGTAAGATGGTACAGCCACTTTGGAGTGCAGTGTGGGATCATCTCGAGAAGCTAAGGATAGAACTACCATTACTAATAGGAATTCCATCCAAGGGAGCTAAAAGTATTTATCCCTATAAAAGTTGTGCCTAAATGTTCACAGTAGCCTTATTCATAACAGTCAAAACTGGAGAGTCCCTCAGTCTATTAACTGATGAGTAGACAAATAAAAACATGATAAATCTATCCAGTGAACTATTACTCAACCATAGAAAAGGACGTACTTACACATGCTACATTGTAGATCAGCCTTGAAGTCATTATGCTAAGAGAATAGATCTTTTGTGCTCACAAAAATCACATATTGTATGATTACATTTATATAAAATGTCCAGAGTAGATGAATCCATAGGGAAATATCCTAAAAGAAGATTAATGGTTGCTGGAGGATCAAAGGAGGAGTATAAGGAATGTTGAATTTTCATTTTGAGTAAAAAAATATTAAAATAGTAATAATATTAAAAGTACTGAATTACGTATTTTAAAGGTTGGATTTTGTACTATGTGAATTACATTGCAAGGCTGTTATAAAATAATGAGGCACACTAAATAATATTTTTTACAGATTTGTATTACTATAAAGTAGTGATACAGGATAATAAGTTTTTCTTTAGCACATTGCTCTACGCATATAAAATGTTCTGATTACTTTTTCTCTCCATTATCTTCTGCCCTCCTCTCTCTCCCTAATCCATTTCCTTATCTCTGTTAGTCTTCCTTCTACCTCCTCATTATCTTTCCTTTTAAGAAGTTTTTCTGGGGGGCCGGGGAGTTAGCTCAGGGGTTCCGGCGCCTGTCTTGCAAGCGCAAGGACCGGGTTCGATTCCCCGGTAACCACATACCTATACTGGGTATGGAGACTCACGCCCAGCAGCAATCAGTACCGCATACCACAGTGCCGGGCGTGGTGGCTCATGCCTGTAATCCCAGCACTCGGGAGGCAGAGGCAGGAGGATTGCTATGATGTGAGTTTGAGGCTGAACTCAGGGCCAGCCTGAACCACAAAAGTGAGACCCTGTCTCAAAAAAC